>BMAV01006310.1:368404-496917 GCA_019973955.1 Trichonephila inaurata madagascariensis
TAATTTTATGAAGGTTTATGGATCCAAGCATTTTTTAATATGGTTGGTTCTAAAGCACAGAACTTCATTAAATATTTTTACGAATTATGTGTAATTAATATTTAAAATCGTGTTAAAATAATTTGTATCTGGATGTTCAATATATTCATATTATTTTGTGTGTTCTGTTTATTTTATGATAAAATTTTTAATATTTGCAAGCAACGCTGTTTCTTACATTATAATGGCGTTTCAATCGAAACGGTGATACAGCCAAGTTGGCATCCTTTTCTGTGACCAAATTTGGTGAAGGTGACAACTTTGGGGGGAGGGGGGTCAGCAATACTTTTTGGTGACTTGGCTATTCTAGGTATGCTTATGGAAATTAATGCACAAATCTACTTACATCACGAACTCTGAAGTAAGTGGATCTTTCGAGAATGAGCTAGAAGAACGCCATAGAGGTTTTAAATAGCATTCACTCGCTGAAACTGAGTCAGTACTGTTTTGGCTGTTGAAGAGATCACAAGCGAGTAGTTGTTTGCTAATAAACTTTGTGTACTTGTACTTATAAACACTGATAGTTGTCTCTGAGCACTGTCGAAGGTGTGAAAACCTTCTGTGACTTATTGTGCGAACTTTACGGCTATATCCTGTATTTTTAAGAATTATTTTTCGAATATAAGTTCTCATCGCTCTTAAAGAACTGTTTTTCTCTTTAAACTTATAGCTTAAAATCTAGGAATTCTGATCTACGTAACAATATATTTAACATTATATTATATGAATTAAAATTTAACGAATTTAAGAAGATTAATTAAGAATTATTAAAGAGAATTTTGTAAGAAGGTTTTTAAGAAGAATTTTTTTTTAATTATGTACAGTGAAAGCAAAATAGGTAATAAGACAATTGGTTCTAGATAAAAATATACTAGCAAATGCATAGATTTTATTTGTTTTTTATACAAACTGTTTTTTATAAGTTTTTTGAAAACCTCACATTCTTCATTATTACTCCATTTATCATTATTTATTCTGTAAAACAGTTCGTTGAGAAATGATAAGATCACATTTATTTTAGCAATAATGGACTAAATAATATGTTTCTACTTGTAATTTAATAAGAGGAAATGCAATATTATAGCATGTTTATTATAATTACGTTTCAATAAATTCTAAATAAGGCTATAAACAATTCAAATAACAAAAATATTAGAAATGAAGTAAAGTACATTGTGTTTTAAAGATTTAAAGACGATTTAGCAAGTTTAAAAAAACAAGAAAGAGTTTGTATGATATTCCACTGAATTTTTTCTGATCCCTTCAAACACAATGTTTCCAATGAAACGATTAGATGGTTTAAGTTCACTTTCAGAAATATTAAGCCTTTGTTTTGCAATTGATATTTCAAAGTCATTCGAACTGTTCATTCAAAACAGTTTTATATTTGCATAAATTTTCCAACATAACGGATTCTAAATATTTTCCACGAGGTTCTATTTTTCCGATTACTTCATAAAATTTTTCCAACGCCAATTGCCCATCTTGCAATTTCCGATGTTAAATATTTATTACTTAGTGTTTTCTAAAAAGCTTCGTATTCATTGATTTTGAATTTTGTTCTCATTAAGTAGTTTTTCGACTTTTTAAAGCTTCCATTAATGCAAGAACTTCACATTCACAGATGCAGTATTTTCTTGCCGCGAAAGGGGTCAAATTTTCCATCTTTCGCTTATTCTAACAATATAGCATCTTAACCACGATTGCTTACATCTGTGTGAAATTTTAACGGCAAATCTTCTTTGAACGAGTGCAGATGAGGCACGTGCCTATATTCTTCTAATTTTGTAAACATTTTTCTGCTTTTCATTATATCTAAACTCTTTATTGTTTCTTAATGTGTTGTTACGGGCTTAAAAAATGTGAATTATAAGAATTATAACGAGGTAATTTTTTTTAAATAGTCGTTGCAAGAGTAAAATGCTTCGTTTTCTAAAATCTAACAAAATAGATTTTTTTTAAATAAAAAAACCCACACTGCTTAAAGTCTACATAATCTACACAGTTAAGAAATTATTTTGTTTCTTTCAGTTAAAGTAAAATATGCCAATTTTACTTTCGACTGAATCAATGAAACATAACAATTTACAGATCATTATTTTAATTATTTTCTAAGTTAATTTATTTCTGCGGATAAGTTCATCAATTTGTACACTTAAAAGAAATGTTTTTTTGCTGAAAATTAGCGTTTGGTTGATACTATGCTTTGTTTATGTGTTTTAAAGATCACTGAAAGATCAGCAAGAAGTTTTAAAGTTCAGTCTTAATGATTAGCAAGATGATCTGAAAATGTGGTAGAGAGATATCAGATCGCACAGATGCAGAACGGATTGAATTCCCAATCAAATTCGACTTAAGATTCGTCAAGACACGTTCGCCGTAGAACTCCATGCTCAAATCCCTCTGTTCTATTGGAGAGTGACTCTATCAGCGGCCAAAGTGTCTGTAACAGTTTATGCGAGAAACAGCTGATTGCACACAGCAATCAGCCACTGGAGTTCTTTTAAGCACTCAACATGTGACGGGTCTATCCACGTTCTTTCCACAAAAAGTCCTCTTGGAGAATATTGGGTCCTTAAAAAGTATTATGTTATAAAGCTTTCTCCCGAAGAAGAAAACGTGATCATGCAAATAAAGACTTGTATATTAAGTCTATGCTTTCAGGTTAGAAGGAGAGATGAGGTAGATTGCTAGTGGGAGCAATGAATAATTAAACTTGAAGTGATGTGTGGATGTTTAGTAGCTGATAAGTGCAATATTTAAGTTGACAATCTGTCACTTAAGATTAATTCTTAATTAATCTAAGAAGAGAAAGCTCTTGAATTGAGGAAAATGACCTAATTATTTAAATCATTCTCATATCTCGCTTACTTAGTTACTTGCTCTTCGTATTTTATATAAATGGTACATCTTTAAAATTTGCTTAGTTGAATTTGTGTTATTCTGTGTTCTGTGTATGAACTTGTGTAGTTAGTAATGTGAATAAATAAAGTTATTTTGAATATGGCTAGTCTTCCTTCCGTTTCTCCAACACCCTTTTGCACGTCGGGCAGACCTTTACAAGCACAGAACTGTACGCCTGAGCAGGTGGCAATACTAGAGCCAGTTGGCCAGTGGATACTGTTTTCAATGCATTGGTATGGTGTTTTTCTGAGAAAGTAATCTATCAGCCATTGTCATTGAGCATTGCACCAGTCCCATACTATAATTAATAGTTTGAGGTAACATGTTCCAACAGCGAATATCCCTTGTGTACCTTACCGACAGTTTAACATCCCTCCAGCATGCTGCATGTTTGTTTTTTCGCTACCCTTTGCGCATTATTTTAGCAGGAAAAAGCTTGGCATAATATCGCACGACGATCTCGTAATCGCCTGAATAGAAATGAGAAAACTTCTCTGCCACTTTCGTTCTCCCGTGGAATATGGGGGGGCCATATCATATGTATAGTGCTCTTGGGACTACCAGAGCATACTGTAAAGAAATTCAGATCTGTAGTGAACTCGTGTTGCCAAGGAATATTTCAGGAAACAATTAATGGTATCTTTAAGATTATGCTTCGCCATCTATAGGAGTGTATAGGTATCCGTTGGAGCAGAAAAAAGGTTTAATAAGCAGCTCACTACTGCATACTTTCGTTTGTTTCTGTAATCATTTGCATATGAGTGTTGCTTTTATCCCGGTTATTCTTATACGTCTACAAACATTCCTTCAAGGTATTGCAAAATCGTATATAAGGAATATATTCATACATTTTGGGTATATATCTTCAAAGCGTAAATATTATCATTATTTCTCACTAAGGAAATATTATTATAGTGTAATCAATATTGCCGTGTAAGCGAAAAACCATGCCGAAATGCTTAAAATCAAATATTTTCGAAGGTTAAATATTCCCCAACCCATCAATTTAAGGTGCTTCCTGTCTTCCAGAACCTTTATTTGCACATTGAACTCTGTTGTACATGCAAACAGTGAAACTCGATTATCAGCCTTCTGTTGGACATGTTCTGCGAAAAACAAGACGACAAACGTTAACGCGATATTGGTGACTAAATCGTAGCAATGAATGTATGGCGGATTTACACCAAGGGCTCTTACTGCATACAGAATGAAAAGCAAAGCTCTAAAAAAGGCGTTGAATATGTGGAGAAACAACAGGACCACCAAAAAGGAAAGAGTGTCCTCTATTCTTTTGAATATATTCAACACGTTTCTGAAGAGCTCCCACAGTTCAATTTAAGATCGCCGTCGCTCTTGAAAACAAGCCGAAAGGACGAAAAGATAAAAGATGTAATAAGCTGCAAAGGAGTAAGCTATAGCTGAAATTGTGTACGTGTATCCCAGTCTGCTTAGAACTATCGGAATTAGTACATTGTTCCCCATATCTTGATACAAAAATTTGAAGGGACACAGTTTATATTTGTCCTTGAAAATTATTTCCTGCACGAATCGTAATATTGCATGGCAGAAAACAAGAAAAATCACAGAAAGTCTCATTGCATTGGAAGTCTTGAGCAGTCTCGTTTAAGTCAAACAGTCCGTCTTAATAATCAGAGAATTCAGTGCATTTGTAAGCGCTGAAATATCTTTCATTCGCAATTGTATGAACCACCACATTATCAAGTGTACTACATGAACAGATAGGGTGATCAGAGGAGCCCAATACCTAGAGTACATTATGAAGCAATAAGATTCGACTGAGAACAGTGCCAATAAAGCAATATTGTATGTAAAGGAGAGAACACGAACCCACTTTTTATCCGAGTCTTTTGTTTTGATTCCACACAACAGAAAAAGAAATAGAATCGGCATCAGAATTTTTTTCATTTTTATTTTCACCATTGTCTCATTTTTCAACTGTGGAAAACCCTTCGAACATCACTTTGGACTCATATTTTTTCCTTTATCATTGCTAAAAATCTGTTTGATCTCGAAGACATGAAAAAAGGGTAACATTTTATTTAAAGTTCGCTAACAATATCACTAATTGTACTCGTAGTTAGTGAGTTACTGTACAAACCACTGCTACTACATGAATGTAAAAAACGAAATCTGCCTTTCTACAATACGAATAGGTTATTTGGTTAAAAAAGTGGGAAATTTAGAAGGTATGTAAGTTTATATAATAATATTTTTTTAATTCATCAGTATATAATGTACCAAAAATCAAATTTCAAAGCTTAATTTATTTAACTGCAATAAAAACCATGCTTAACAATACTTCCGAAACTGTGAAATACAAATCTATCACGCAACAAGTACTACTTCACTTAAACCGTAAGTAAATATGGATATAGGTGATTATAAGCATTGTAATCGCATAATTATTTCTTTCACGATATTTTTAAAAATTTTCTTTCAACTCAGACTTTGGTGCCCGTCGATAATTATTTACTTTGTTTCTATTGTAATATATGATGAATTATTTATATTTATTTTTGTGTGTGTGTGTGTGTGTGTGTGTGTGTGTGAATAGTGTTAGTATATTATTTATCTCAACATGTTCTATTAAAATTCTAGTATAGCAGTAAAGTATTACTTTGATTTATGATTTCGTTTTGTGAGACACAAACCAAACGTAAATATTTAATTCTTGGACCTTTGGGAGGTTGATAATAGAATGAATTTATTGATCAGAGCAAAACCTTAAATAATTGTGAAAAAAATAGGTATAAAAAGGAGTTATAAATATTTAAAAATGACTTTGTTAAAGGAATCATTATTATGAGATTACCTTATTTATATTTTTTTAAAAAAGAAAAAGAAATTTGAAGCCCGCGTACGTATAGGAATGGGTCTTTGATACCTTAGTTTTTGTACTTACTACCTAGCTCTTCTTTCAGGGAAGTTTGCAAACCTCTGTTGTAGTTAACTTAAGACCTCACTTAAAGACTACCATAAATATTCTGTCTAAATCTTTCATTTATTTAGTATTATTTTCGTGTTAAAGATTTTTCTCACCATCGTAGTTATCCAGAACAGTTTTATAGTTAGCAGCTTCAGTATCCCCATTATTGATGTCTCCTCAACACAGTTAACACCAACCATGTTATTCTTGTCAATTGGGTTACATGAACTGTAGCAGTATGACGCCATATGCGAACAGCCACGCACTGAGAGACAGAAGAGGTTTCCGAACGATAAACATTCCCCATCCAGTGAGACTTAGACGCTCCCGATCCTCATGTAAAGTGGCACATTCACAGCAGAAGTTGATGCCATCTTGAGTTTTATAAAATGCAATCAATGATATACGAAAGTCATTTGCTGTAAGCTGGAGCTTGTCCGCTGCAAGCACTGTAGCAATCATCAACATGATATCTGTAAGGAATTTCAAACATTCACTCGGTAAGAAAATGGATTGGTGGTGTTTTATTGTGATCACTATCATAAACATTGTCTTCAAGAAGTCAAAAACAATGTGCGAAAAGACGAGCAAAATCAGAGGTGAGAACACGCTTTCGAGTTCTCTGAATATTTGAAGAGTTTTTTCGTAGACAAGAAACGCTTGGGTTTTGGAGATGCAATGTTTATCTTGGAGAGCCAAAGACAAATTGTAGCAATATGTTGCAAAGAGTGATACGACTGCTAGGATTATAATAGTATCCGGGCATCTATTGAATAATTCATCCAGAGTGTATATTATTACTCTGTTTCTTTTGCCGATGGAAATTAGTTCTCGATAAATGCACACAGAGACCTCCTCAGAAAAGATAGTAATTATCAATATCCGAATTATAGGTTGCAGAAAGATCATTGAAAGAGTACCAATGGTAACCCTTTTAGAGAATTTCGAAATTCTCTCACGAGTGATGATTTCTTCACCAAATAAATCAATTTTTTTAAGCAGGGAAAATATCTTCTTCATTCTGAGACGAACCAACCACCAGAGAATGAGAGGAATTAGTTTAATTATGGCGCTAAAAACTGTACCCCAATTTAATGTTCGACTCACACAAAACAGTTTAAAAGCTACGACCCCCAGAGCCGCAACATTAAAAAGTACAGCGAGTATAACTTGATATAATTTGTTTTGTTTCTGTGAATACAAACCACATAAGCGAAACAGAAACAAGATAGGTGCCATGATATTTTCAATAAGAGAAGGAATTTTGTTACCCTTTTGGAGAGAATTCATACTTGACTATGCTCTTTTCACTTTATTTCATAATTTTTTATACTTATTTTCACAAAAAGTATAAAAATGAAACATTTCCTTTAAATCTGGCTTATATTTAATTATAGTTCCATATACCATTGTCTTTATATTAAAATTTTAGATTTTTAAGTGTCCCTTAATAAGTTGTTTCCAGTAAAAATGCATAACGTAAATAAATAACTGTTCAGTATCCGAATCTCTTTCAGAATGTAATGTTAGAGATAAAAGGATGTATAACTATCATAAACTTTTCTTAAAAATGGCTTACGACAACGCTTCAACGGTTGTCAATAAAATGTTCTTTATACTCAAGAAAAAAGTAATATTTTTGTTGAATTACTTCTTTTCTGGCTATGTAAATAAACCTATGTTTATTTTGATATTTTTATTCCTCCCCTCCCCCTAATGACACTGATAAAAAGAGCGATTGTGTAGACACACAAAGCATTTCACATCCATAAAGAATTGATTTTTATTATTTGCAGGGAGACACTGTAAGTAACACTTTCTCTAAAACTTCTTTTCATTTATTTTTTATTTTAATTTTTCCTTTCACAAATCCAAGTAATAAAATATTTAACTGAAGATAAAAACATCGACCCAACTTGAACAAAGTGCATTAAAGAACAGAACATTAATTTATAATGCTCAATTAGAGATCCATTTAACCCTTTCGTGGGCCTTGGGAAGATTACTTCAATTCTACATGATCTTACAAAATACAACTATGAGAAGCGAAAAATCCATTACAATTTTTTGTTTTTGCTATTGTAACCATAGGAAGACTAATTCCAGGTTCAGTTTTGCGTTACTGCACATAATTCAGCGTTTTTAACATCTATAAATCGGTCGAAAACAGATGGTACTAAAGAAGAAGCACCTTGTTCAAAAGCTGTCGCTGTATATAACGATGCTATGGAAGGGGTTAATCGCTTCGACCAAAGAAAAGAAAGATTCCAAATAAGAAGAAGATCTGTAAAATGGTGGCATCGTACTTTTTATATTCTTATTGACCTTACCATCATAAATAGTTGCATACTGTGGAAAGTGAACAAAAAAACCAGAAGTTTAGACCAGCTATCATTCCGTATAGCATTACCTCGTTAGTTAATAGACAGATATTCCTCAAGAAAAAGGAAAGGACTTCCTGCTTGCTTCCAAGCAAAGAAGTATGTAGCTCCGTATGATGTGCGCTAAGTCAGTGTGGGAAATCTTTTGGCGAAGATGGTTTCCAATTATGGACGATGTAGGAAATGTAGCAGAAAGGGAGAAGAAAAGAGGACCAGTTACATGTGTGAAGAATGTGATGTCTCTTTGCGGATAGCAACATGCTTCTCATATTTTCATGGGAAATATAATCACCATAAAATTTAATTTTCTTCATGAAGGTGAATGGTTTCTTATGAAATATTCTTCTCATCCCTAAAATTTAAATGTAAAAATAAAAGTCTACAAAATAAAATATATTTCCTTAAATGCTATGGTTTAAGTGTTAATAAAACATAAAAAACTGCGAGAAATTCAGAACACAAATAAAAAGCCCACGAAAGGGTTAAGTAGGTGTGTTCGAAAGGAAATGGAAAACAATTTTATGAGCGATGTGTTTTATTTTTGAACTAATATTAGTTAAACAATGCTTTTACTTTATTATCATTAAAAACAAAATAATATAATTTGGAAAAATTTTTTTAGAATTAATAACATTTTAAAGATAACATTTTGTAGGTAGTTTGTTCAAAATAATTTAGTGTATAACCCCATAACAACTATTTGCGAATACCTCAAAAACTGACAAAGGAAATAAAATGAAACTCAGAACGTCAACTATTTAGTGAATTGCACAGATATATAGAATACTTTTTAATAATTCACTATGTTAGTTAGGCTTAAAAAATTTCTTATTGAACTCTTTTAATATAACTGAGCTATAATAAAGCTTTCATTTTTATGTATCTTTGCGGAAATTCGTGAATACTTTTAACCGCATTATGATTTACAGCAATTTTCTTTTTCGCACAATATTTTTTTAAGTCCCTATATTGTAAATTAAGGGATATACATAAATGAAATACTCAATTTTGGTAAATTTAATCAGTTAGAGCTAATTAATTAAATTAGCACTTTAAAGTACCGTCAGTACACGGAGGTTTAAAATATTCTCATAATACAAAATGACCGTATGAAGTTTTTTAGCGGAGTTTTAACTCTAAAAAAATGCTAAATAACTAGAGAGAACACTAATATTTTACCGGACAAATTATTTATTTTTACTAATTGTAAATTTTTAAAGATTTATTTATTTTTTTACAAGTTTTTTTACAAATTACGTTTACACATAAACTTAATTTGATGCTAATCAAAGAAACAATTTTTCTTTTCATTAATACATAAAAGTTCATTACACGTTGTGCATTCTGAGTGAGGTTTCGATTAAATGTTTTTAAAAACACTGCATCCTGGGGTAGGAAATACTGTATTTTCTGAAAATGACCTACTGCACTACTTGAGTCTTGTTCAGCCTCTTGATCGTCATCTTAAGAATGTAACAAAAATTCTTTCCGATATATATATAATTTGCTGGGACTTCTTCATCTGAAGAATCATCTGTTACTGCATCACCGCTTTCAGATGGTAGATTTTGTAATAAATCTAAATTCTCTTGAAGGGAACTTCTTTTTTCCAGACACTCCAAAGAAAGGAAAAAACAAATAATAGCACCTTGAAAAACCCCTATATTTTTGTTAAATATCAGTTACACATGAAGAAATTACTTTTTGAATAAATTATAGACATTTAATTGTATGTTAAAAAAAACAAGCTCAAATACAAAGCTAAAAAATTTTTGAAAACGTTAAAATAAATAAATAAAAAAGACAAGAAATAAGTTAAGCTAAAAAGAAATGCCAAAAAAAAAAGTATAAATCTATTGTACTATAGTGATGCTTTACAACACAATAAAAACAACAATAAGCCAAATGGATGGGGGGGGGAAACTATTAATTCTTGCTCTAACATCCAGTGTACTGTCGGTACTTATAAGTACCACAAAGTTATTCAACAGTAAAATTAATTAGATACACTGTTCCCTTAAAATAAATAGCAAAATCGTTTTTAAGATCTTAACACTAAAGTACAAAAAATATAAGATACTTACCTTTTGGCATTGAATGCTTCTTCAGAACAAAAATGAAAATATTCACAATCCGATCAAAATGTCAGCTGAAAACGTAACATCTATTTGAAAACTATTCGCCTTCCCAGCGAAAATACTCACCATAGAACCTCTGTTTCCATGTATCCTGAAAGAGAGTGCAATCAAAAAAGTACTACCACTAAATATCGTCAGAATATTCGTAAAAATGGTTATTTTTTCTGTAGTTTTAAAGTGAGTGGTATTTATAAGTACCGTCGATAGATAAAGGGTTAAGAGAGTTATTTATTTACTGAATATCTTTTATACACTGAAGAGCCAAAAAAACCGGTACAGGCATGCGTATGTAAATAAAGAGATATGGAACCAATCAGAGTACGGCGCTACGGTCGGCAAAGCTTATATAAGACAACGAGTGTCTGGCACAGTTGTTAGATAGGTTACTGCTGCTACAATGGCACGTTATCAAGATTTAAGTGAATTTGAATGTAGTGTTATAGTCGGCGCACGAGAGATGAGGCATAGCATCTCCGAGGTAGCGATGAAATTTGGATTTTCACGTATGACCCTTTCACAAGTGTACCTTGAATATCGGGAATCCGGTCAAGCATTAAATCTACGACATTGCTGCGACCGGAAAAAGATCATGCTAGAACGGGACCAAAGACAATTGACGAGAGTCATTAAGCGTGACAGACGTGCAACCTTTCCGCAAACTGCTGCAGATTTTAATGCTGGGCCATCAGCAAGTGTCACCGTGTGAACCATTCAACGAAACATCATCGGTATGGGCTTTCGGAGATGAATACCCACTCGTGTACCCTTGCTGACTGCACGACGCAAAGCTTTAAGCCTTGCCTGGGCCCGTCAACACCAATATTGGACTGTTCATGACTGGAAACACTTTGCCTGGTCTGACGAGTCTCGTTTCCAATTGATTCAAGCTGATGGACGTGTACGGGTATGGAGACAATCTTATGAATCCATGGACCCAACATATCAACAGGGGACTGTTCAAGCTGGTGAAGGCTCTGTGATGATACGGGGTGTGTGCAGTTGGCGTGATATGGGACCCATGATACGTCTAGATACGACTCTGACAGGTGACAGATACGTAGGCATCCTGTCTGATTACCTGCACCCATTCATGTCCATTGTGCATTCTGACGGACTTGGGGAATTTCAGCAGGACAATATGACACCCCACACGTCCAGAATTACTACAGAGTGACTCCAGGAGCACTCTTCTGAATTTAGACACTTCCGCTGGCAACCAAAATCTCCAGACATGAACATTATTGAATATATCTGGGATACCTTGCAACGTGCTGTTCAGAAGAGATCTCCACCCCCTCTTACTCCTACTGATTTATAGACAACCCTGTAGGATTCATGGTGTCAATTACCTCCAGCACTACTTCAGACATTAAACGAATCCATGCCACGTCGTGTTGCGGCACTTCTGCGTGCTTGTGAGGGCCCTACACAATATTAGGCAGGTGTACCAGTCTTTTTGGCTCTTCAGTGTATATGAAACACAGAGTGCAGCTTATAAAGGAGAATACCTAAATTAAAATCCGAATTTAAATCTGCCATTACAACTAATCTAATGGTTCTTGTGTACAAAATTTTAAAAAATTACAAAAAAAAAAAAAAAAAAACGTGTTGTAGGTTAACCCCTTCCCGTCTTTTCCCGAGCTTAGCTCGGGGCTGGCGAAACGTACCATCCTGGTTCATCACGAGTGTAGCTCGGATAAGGTGAAAATTTACACTGTGAAATCGGTCTTTCCCGAATTATTTTACATGAGATTTTTGTGGTTTCGAATAAATGAAAAGTACCACTCGGAGGAATTTTCTCTAAAAAGAAGACATCTTTCTGCTGATCATGGGGGGGGGGGGGGGGGGGGGGGGGGGGGGGGGGGGGGGCTAGACTCTCCCAGCAGACTCTCCCAACTAATTCAACACTACAGTGTATTATTTACTGCTCAAACAGATAAACTTAAGGGAAGAAGGTAAGAATAGAAAAAAGGTTTTACTGTGTCCAAATTGAAATGCTGGGTTATGTGTAGTACCGTGTTTTCGAATTTATCATACATGATCAAATTTCAAGAAATAATTTCATAATTATTTATGTAAATGCAAAAGATGTAAATAAAATTAGTATATTCCATATAAAAGCTAGATATTCTAATGTAAATGGTTTCTGTCATACAAAAAGCCATCTTTACAGGTAAATTATTCATTTATTTAAATAGATATTTTACATCAAATTTTAGGAAGTTTTGTTGCGAATGGTGCTATTATGTTTAAAAAGATATGTATGTTTTAAAATAAGCATAAAAAAATCTTCATTTATTATCCATTATCCAGAAATAAAATGAGCCTGAAAGATGTAAGAAAGACAACGAGATACTGTTACTTTTAATATATGACATTTTGATTAATTCAATTTACATGCGTGTGCCTTGCAATAATACTATATAATACTATGAGTGATAAGTTTAATTCTGAACTAATAATATTAATTTAAAAGTGATTTTAATTTACTATAAATAAAAAAATTAATTAAAATTAACTATGAAAATCATTGTTAAAAATAATAACGTTGTGTAGTAAGAGATTACACAACTTGCAGATAATTCACTCAAAATAATGTTGTGTATAGCCCATAATAATTTTTCTCTAATACCCCAAAAACTAACATACAAAACTGAATAAATTTGGAGCATCAACTATTTGTACTCTTGTCAACTGAACAAAGAGTCGAATGCCTTGTGTAGAGTTTTGATTTAGAAAATATTCTATAATAATTATGATTTTAGAATCATTATGAGCATTAGGACTAAAAATAAATATAACCAGTGTCTTTCATAACAAAAAATATTCAATATAATCCTGTAACTTAAAAGAAGAATCAAAATCAATTCATGATTCATCCCTTTCTACTGTTTAAGAATCAATAATGACAAAAAACCATTCTCAAATTCAATGAGACCCTCATGTTATTTGTTTACCAAAAGTTATGCGGTTTCTTTTAGGAAAACCCCATTGTATTTAGTAGTTCTCTGTGGAAAATAAGAAAAAATTGCATTTTGCTACGATTGTCTGCCTGTTGATTTGTATTTAAATAAAATTCTGGTAAAATCATTGTGCAACATAAACTATTTTTAAGCCCATTGTCACTATAAATCTGAAATAAGAATCAATGGTTACACGAACCGATTCTCAAATTGAATAAAATCCACATATTATTTTTTTATCAAGAACTAAAGAGTTTTTTGATTTTTTTCTTGAAATATAATCGTGACTCAGCTTAAAATGAACGAAAAAAAATCAATTTTATCGACTTGTATCGAATAAAAATTCAGGTAAATCTATAAGGAACATAATAAAATATTTTTAAGCTTATTGTCAAAATGAATCTGAGCTTAAATCTTCTTTTTTAACTTAATATTGATGCATTTGAAAGCAATTAAATGATTAGAATCATAAACTGAAAGAAAAAGGCATAATTCTCTTTGAACTCGTAAAACGTGCATGTTGTATAGTGTTTGTTACTTTTGAGGGATTTTGAAAAGTTTCTAGCCTGAAGAAAGATTTATCGTCCACACGTTTGGAGAAATTCTAAAAATAGTTTTGTGACACTAATTTTTAAAATTTTATTGTAATTATTGATTTTGTGGAATAAAATAATAAGCATGATCTATCAGCCTACCCAAGTGAAAAAATGGCAAAATTTATTGTATGCAAGCTTTGTGCCAAGAAGTGAAAATTCTACACGTATTAAAACCAAAAAAATCATCAAATCAATTCTTTTTCTCTTTCTAATTTGTGGCATCGATACGAAGCAGCCCAATAGAAAATGGGTCATGGTACTTGCAGTTGCTTACAATATTCTTCACTTTGTAATATTCGCGATACAAATACATTGCTATTCCAAAAACTCTAAGAAACAGTCGCTACAAGTTCAGATGGGCATAGTTCTTAATGTGGGACAGCTAATAATGTGGTGGATAGCTAGATTCCGAATGAAATACTTTCTTGCGTTGGTTGAAGAGATCGTTTCTTTAAGAAAATATCTTAGCTGCGTTATTTTTAGAAGACTCTTCAAGATCTCACGGATAATATGTCTTTGTGCAATTCTTTTAATTGTTTTGGATCCATTGCTTCGAATCCTGAACGAAATTAAATATAGTTATAAATATTCTGGATGTATCCTGGTATTGCTACCCTCTGGTACGAGCGACTGGAAACTGATTCCCATAGCGACATACATTTTTTCATCTACCTACCTCAGTAACAGTCTGACCTATGCAACCGCCATCTTCTACATTCTCTTCTGCTATAGCCTTTCTGCTTGTCTTGATGTGCCACTAAAACTCCAGAACGACATCCATGAGGTTTACGAAAAGGTGCTGAACATTTTTAAGAAAACGGAAGAAAAGATTTCGTTCCTCGTGCTGCTATTGTTCGCCTACATATTTTACAGTTTCTTCAGATATTTGTTTGTGATTATTTATTTAAGTAAAGTGTATAAGATACCAATACCATTATTTATCATCTTCAACTTCACTGTTGATATTATCCTTTTCGTAGTGATCATACTCTGCGCACACCAAGCTCAAGGGAAAGCTGAAGATCTGAGAATATCCCTTCTCGCTAACGACACCACATCGAAAAGAAGAGCGATCAGGATACTTGAAGACCAAAAGTATTTTAAGTTGACTGGATGGGGTATATTCACCATTCAAAAATCCTTACTTCTCAGCACGGCAGCTTGGTTTTTCACTTATGTATCTATTTTGGTTCAATCATGGTAATATATCCATAGTAAAAAAGCACACTTATCACCTTATGAATGTTATAAATGTATTGCAAAGTATTTCAGGCCTGACTTGGTGACGTTATCATTACTATATTAACTGTCCAATAGTATTTTCAGTGGATCGACAGGGCTGTTTTCCGAGAAATGTCTTTTACCAGCCCATTACTTCAAGTGTTACACCAGTCGCACTTACGACTTCTTCGTTTGAGGCACCATCATGTTGATACAGCGGTTATCCCTTGTATCCTTGTATCCCTTGTATACTGGTGTGCTGCACAAGTTGTCTTGTTCTTGGTTCGGTCATTTGTGCAAGTCAGTCGTGGAGCATTATTTTAGCAAAACAATGTTCGGCATAATGTCTCATGAAGTTCTCTTAATAACCTTAATGGAAATGACATTCGGCTCCAACTTTCACCCTATTTCTCTCTCGTGGAGTTTGTGCGGGCCTTATTGGACGTGTAGTGAACCGCGGACATAGGAGCCGCATACTGTAGAGGTATTGAAGTCTGCATTCGGATTGGGAAGGAAAATAATAGGATAGAATTAAGGGCCTCGTTTTCCTTCTTAAACAGTTCACCAGTGCACACTTTCATTTGTTTTTTTTTAATATTTGCAAATGAGTGTTACATCTACCATTCATACTGTTTTCGCATGGCTACGCACATCCTTTAATGATATTACAATTTCCAACTTCTGAGGAATTTCTTATACTTAATCTATTTTCGGTATGATTTCTCAAAGCATAAACATCATCATTACTACTTACCAAGCAAACATTATTGCATTTGAATTAATATCGCGGTGTAAGTGAAAAACCATGCCACGATGCTTAAAAGCAAAGATTTTTTAAGATTAAAAATTCCCCAGCCCGACAGTTGAAGACGCTTCCTGTCTTCTTGAAGCTTTATTTGCACATTCACTTCTGTAGTACATGCAATCAGAGAGACGCGAAGATTATCCGCTTTCTGTTGGACATGTTCAGCAGAAAACAATAGAGCAATCACCAACGCGGTATTGATGACTAAATCGAAGCAATGAATGTAAGGCGGAGGTAAACTTAGGGCTCTTACCGCATATAGAATGAAAAGCAAGCCTTTAAAAAAGGTGTAGAATATGTGGAGAAACAAAAAGATCACCAAGAACGAAAGAGTACCTTCTATTCTTTTAAATATATTCAACACATTTCTGTAGAGATCCCACAGTTGAGTTTTAGATCGTTGTCGCTCTCGAAGACAAATCGAAAGGATGTATAAATAGAAGATATAATAAGCTGCAAAGGAGTAAGCTATGGCATAAACTATGTACGTGTATTCCAATTTGTTAAGAACAATCGGAATTAATACTGTATTTCCCATATTTGGATACCAAAATTTGAAGGGGCACAGTTTGTATCCGTGCTTGAAGATTACTTCTTGCATGGATCGTAATATTGAATCGAAAGTGACAAGAAAAATGACGAAAAATCTTACTACTTTGGAAGTCTTTAGTAGTCTTTTGTAAGTGGAGTAGTCCATCTCATCAATCAGAGAATTCAATAGATCTGTAAGTGCTAAAATATCTTTCATTCGCAGTTGTATGAGCCACCACATTATCAAGTGTACTACATAAGCAGATAGGGTGATCAGAGGAGCCCAATATCGAAAGTTTGCAATGAAGCAATAAGATTCAACTGAGAACAGTGCCAAGAAAGCAATATTGTAAGTAAATGAGAGAACACAAACCCACCTTCTTCTGGCGTTTCTCGTATCGATGCCACATAACATAAAAAAAAATAGAATTGGCTTTAGAATTTTTTTCATTTTTATTTTCACCATTGTCTCACTTTTCAAGTATGGCAGAACCATTTGAACATCTGTTTTGGACGTATAATAAATCTCTGCTCACTGCTTAGAGGAAATTTGAAGTCGAAATCTTCAACAAAATGTCAGAAATTTTTCAAAAAGGGCGCGAAGAATTTCCTCACTTTTAATCGAGTTTAGAGCGTGGCTGTAAAACCCACTGCTACTACCGAATATAAAGGACGCAGTCTTGTTTACTGTGTATGAATTGGTTATTTGGGAAAAAAGGGGAAAATTTAGAAGGCATGTAAGTTTATCTAATCATTACTTATTTAATGATATTATTATTGTCCCTCTCAGTTTATTATGCATCAGAAATCAAATTTCGAAGCTTAATTTTTTTTAATTAGCAATAAATAAAATGCTTAGTAATACTTTGGAAATTGTGAAATGTATATTTATCACGCGCAATAAATTTCATTTCAATGAAATCGAAAGGAAAGATGAAAGGTAAATAATGATGTTGATGATTGTGAACTCGTAATTATTTCTATCACGATATTATCAAAATTAGTTTTCAACACAGACTTTGAAATTATTTACTTTTGTGAATTATTTACTTTTGTTGCTATTGTAATATGTGATGAATTATTTATATTTATTTTGGAATAGTGTTAGTAAATTATTTATCTCAACATGTTCTTTCAAAGTTGTAATATTTTTCATGTATAGCACTAAATACTTGTTTTGAAGTTATTTCGAATTACGATATCAACCGAATGTTAATTTTTAATCCCTTAGATGTATGCGAGGTTGGAAATAAATAGAATAAATTTATTGATTAACCAAACGTTAAAATCTTGTAAATAAAAAATGGACATAAAAAGGTGTAAAAAACATTTTAAAATGGCTTTTGTAAGTAGAATCATTATCATGATGTTATCTTATTTCTATTTTAAAAAAATACAAAAGAAAGACGAAAGTACCTCTTTCAGGCGAGTAAAGATTGGAAAAATGGGCGTTGTAACTCTCTAGAACAGGGGTACTCAACCTTTTTTCTGCTGGGCCACATATATATGTCGCATATTTCACGCGAGCCGCAAAACTATGTCAGCAATTTGAAACGGGCAGCATCATGAAAATAAAAAGGAGGGGATTAAAATGTGGAAAATTTGAGACATAGCCATCCTGCGATAGCTATATCTTGCGGGATCCGCGTAAACTAGAAGTGTGGGATTATCTAAAAGATGAGACATTTTGGATTCTTAACACAACTTTTATTAAGAATAACTTAAATTACTTAATTATAAATAACAACTTTCTTTAAGTGAGAATAAGCCACCAATTAAACTGAATATGCAAGTCAGATCGCACAACTAGATCACTTATCTTAATTATATTTATTTAACTGTCTAATCTAACTTCCTATACAAAATATTACCTTTTATAGAGTCACCTTCCTTCCTAGGTTGAAGATATTCCTATTATGTTATTTGTTGGTGAGAATACTCAGGCTTTCTTAATTCTTCTTATAATTAATGACGATGAGCGTATCCTTCTTCCAGAGCTGTAGGACGTCTAACATTTATTCCGAACAATTCCGCACTAAGTTATCTCTAGGCTTGCCGTCTTATCTCACCAAACCTTCTATCCTTTTAAAGTATATCCCATTTGCATATTCGTTCTGTTTCTCTTCTTGGTATTGGGTTGGAAAAGTTTTGCCATTAATCGTGGCCGTCAAAGAACTTAAGAGTTATGTTAGAAGAAGAACGCGAGAGACGTCACAAATTGATCAAAATATTTTAACTTCTGTTTTGCTTTTTGAAGTGATAACTTCTATCGGCGAGATTTGCCGGAGAGTGAACTTGAATGAATGTCACGCTCGGGAATGTAACACTCATTCGGCTTTTTTCGCCAATATTCGGAAAAATTGTTTTCCCCTAAAAAGAAATCACGTGACTCGGTCTTCCTTCTTTTATGCTTATTTAATTAGTTCATCTTCCCACGTGTATTTATTTTATTCAGGATATATTAGTAGGAATAACTATAAAGAAAGGTACGACATTTATATTTTTGTATAACTTTATCCTTGTGTCATTATTGAATTTCTTTCTTTTTAGTTTTTTGGCACGATATAATAAATTGACACATTTATGCCAACATCCCTAATTATGTATAAATTTAAGATATTTTGTTTTATATGAGAAATTAGTGTTTTGTTTATTGTGTCAAATCTTAATTAACTTAAAAAGGTTATTAATTATTTAACCTAAAGCTGCACACATTTTATACTAATGCATTGTTACTGTTGTGTGCCCAACCGGTCATCCAATAAACTTGGCAACCATACTTTTCGGTTTTTTGTTTCCCACACAAAAGATGAACAATTAATACAAATTTCAAAAGGGACAATCCCTAGGAAGTTTAAAAATAAATTAGATGATATTTCAATAGAAGAGTATCAAATTCGAAGTACATATCGGGTTACTGTGCGTTCATAATATAAAATTCGAATGTTAGGATTACAAATATAGATTTGTTTTAGATGAAAAAAATCAATTTCGATTCAGAAAATGTCGAAGGGGCAAAATATTTGAGACTTCTGGATAAAGGAGGTTTAAAAATGTTCACAGATATTGTTATGAAAATCATTTCAACTCAATATTTTATTTTTAATTTGTATATCGAAAAAATTCGAGTTAAAATATCTTAAAGTTGATTGCCAATTATCTTGCTTTACAAGCATAACAGAAGCATATCTGGAATTACATGAAATGTGGAATGTCTTGCATTCGTTAAATTCATCTTCTGTAAACTATAACACACCTGTAATTTCATTTTTAAAAAAATATTCAATACATTTAGCAATATATGTTTAAATAATTATTCAAAGTACAGGAATGAAGAAATTTTAACGGCGATGGATAATCGAAAAATGAAGGAACAAGTTCGATATAAAGACTTTTTTGAAAACATTGGCAATTTTGGGAGGGGGGGCACTCTTGTTGTCAAAGGAAGTATAGAGTAGCAAAATGTTATCCCCCCCCGCCCCATGAAACATGGTAGCTTGTCCCCCCCCCCACCAAAATTACATGAAAGTGAAGTTCCTTGCTTCCACTAAATGGGGCTCCCCCCCCACATCTTTTAAGGAAAATGAACGGCGGGATTCTTTCTACTGAATCATTTGGGTTTAATGAGTGCAGCGAAATGTAGAGCAGAAAATGGACAAATAATTCTAATGATTACTATTTATATTTCACCCAACCAAAGTGTAAAGAAAATCATATCGAACTCATTCACAAAAATTTAGTTGCCTACACTGTGTATGAAGCCGGATCAACTCTTCTGAACAAATTGCCTACTATTTTAAGTGGGGATTTTAATGTAGATTTTTCAAAAGACAAATCAAAGCTTTTAGTAGATTTTTTAAAATCAAAATTCAGTTTAATTATATCAAATGATCCAAATGAAAGCACGACAAAGTACAGAGCAACGCTTGACTGAGTTTTTTTTAGATATTTAAATAATTTTGAATCTAAAGTATTTATAACCTATTTCAGCTACCATAAATCTATTGTTTCCTTCTTAGAATACAATTAATTCACAAATATGTATATTTAGCAAAAAATATTACTTTATGAGTACAGACATATGATTAAATAATTTTCCTCTTGTTTTTTTATTCACTTAACTAATCATTAAAATAACTATCGTGTGGTCATAAGCACACACACCTTTTCTTATATTTTTATTTTACTATTTTTTATATTTTTTTTATTTTTGTCACTAACACTGAATTAAAAATATTTAAGAATCCTTCACAGTTTGTGCATCAGTAAACGGTTTCATATGATTACCAAATATGAATATACCCAAATATAACAAACTTCATAAGATACCTTTATTATCGCTGTGATATTAACACTGACAAAATACTTTGTTGCTGTTGCAAAGATTATTCAAGAAACACTTTTTTATTATATCTTGAAAGAGATTTTCGAAGAAACGTATCATTGAATGATTCCTGTTTATTGGTATTTTTTAAATACAGCACTTTCATGACAAATCAAAAAGTTACTAATCCACGTTTCTTTTTCACCACAAAATAGTCAAACTCCCAATTGTCTTGAAACTAGTATATATTTTCTTCAAGTATTTTTGCTTGTAAGATATGAAAGATAGTTAAAAATTAGTTCCACCCATAAAACTGTCATTACTCCACTGTTGTCGGTTATCACTAACCGTAACATTACAAATAAAAAAAATATCAATTTGAAATCGTACGTCATCGACAGCAAAAAGAAAAATTGATATATTTGATTTCTTGACACCAAATTTTTAATATATTGTTCTTAAATAAGTGAATTTTTCAGAGCAATGGGCACTGATCAGGCCTCTTAAAAAGGCTCGATGGGCTGCAGGTTGAGTTTCGCTGCTTTAGAAGGATATTTCTGTGAATTAAATTTTAGTTTTAAACACAGATTACTTTTACACAATTAGATTCCCTTTTCCGAAAAATAAAAAAGTAACGTTCGAGAACTCGCGTTGTTCGCAAATACTTTTTCACCTTAAAAATAAACACACAAAAAATTGGAAATTAGTTTTGAGATGTAATTTGAAATGAAGAAGAAAAGCAATAAAAAAAAATGATTTCGATTAAATTTCTAAATAAACATCTTTATCTATTTAATACTGTTTTACAACCATGCTTTTTAAATTCACCACAAAAACTAGAAAATTGCATTAATTCAAAGAAATGAGAGACCTAGAGTCCTAAATCACAATTATAAATAAAGTATTTTTTTAAAGGCAATTTGAAATTATTAGAAATAAAAACCGACTTCTAAATACATCAAATAATGAATCCATGGCAACAAATTTATCTGTACCTTCAATACAAATACTTAGATTTAAATTTTATTATAAAAATACGTGCTTGACAGCGTGTTTTCTATGAAGGATAAATTGTTTCTATATATATCTACTATATTATTGATATAACTATATCCATCGATTATTTTATAATCAAATAGTGATATTTCCAGTTAGTTTATAGTCGAATAGAATTTTGAATTTCACGAAGATAAAAATAGATATATTGCTAATTTTAATATATATCACCATAGAGATACTGTATACACACACTTTTTTCAAGGTTAGTCATTAAACTATATATTTTGTGGCACAGTTTGCTACTATAGTACTGTTATAATAGCAAAAGTTTTACAGAGAAAAAGGATTCATACTGGTTAAGTTATTGATATTTAAGCCCTGGCATAAAGTTTTCAAATGTTTTCACAAACATTCTTTTAGACGTCGTCTCTTGACTTAAAAATAGGATCTGAATTTCAAAAACGGAAGCATATTTATCCTTAGTGCTAACTTAACCTACTTAGGAGTCAATTTCCGCAAAACCCATTCTTTGCTGATCTCTACCCAACAAAAGAAAGATATCAGCGAAATTTCAAGTTTTTATGTGTATTACTTCTGGAAACCTTGTGATGAATGTGTGCGTTGCTTTTTTTCAAAAAAAATATATATAACCATAATCCTTTGATTTTATAAAGTAATGTGTAAAACATATCTTACTATCAATTTAATTCGTAAGAAATTTAAAAAAATTAATATATTTCAAAACTGTTCGCTCTATATGCTTTTAATAGAAAAGAGGTTTTGTGATCACCAACTTTTCAAATTGTTATGATCGATTAATCGATCAAAAGGAGAAACAACTTTCTTAAAAGACATTAACATTATTATTATTGATTTTTTATAAAACAAAAAAATAATATGTTCTGGGATCTTGTAAGACATGTTGAATGAGAAGCTGATAGAAAACATGATGCATCTATGTAAGTAGTGTTAACGTTTTGTAAGAAGTATCTTCTAGAATTATGAAGCTTTTAACTAAATTGAATATTTTTCTTCTATTTAAAATGACAATGCCCATAAAATGTTGGATGATTCCTCTGTATACAGAATCATTTTTCTGGAGATGGAATTCTAAATTACTTATACATAAATTTTGATTTATATTATAAGCTTTCCACAGTCTCTTCAAAAGCAATGTTAGAAAACACGAACATACATTTGATAGAAAAAGTAGCTAATGCTTCCACAAAAATCAAAAATATTTTTAATCCCGTTCTAATTCTACTGTTGCTGAGTGGTTTGGATCCAAGAGAATCGAATGGAAAATGGCGAATAATTTTTTCGATTCTCTATCACTCGGCATTCTTGGAGAACTTCCTTCTCAAAGGCTATTGCTTAATCCAGGATTTCTCCGTGGGAGATTTACTAAGCTTGATGGAAAAAGTACTGTCCTTGATTTTGTGGTGGTTAATTCAGACGAGAATAAAAAATATTCCATTTTTACTTGGACAACTGGAATCTTTCAGCAAGAAGATTGACTCAGGCTCACTAAAATACAAAAGACTTACTCGAATCTCAAAGGTTGTTGCCACCATCGTGATTTTTATGATATGTATTTTTCCATTAACAAGAGGAGTACATTATGCAATTTCTCCAAGGGATTTACATTCATGTGTAGCGCAAGTGCTTTCCTTCTCCGGGCCTATGCGAGAAATCAATTTCTTTATTTATAGATTCACTAGCTTATACCTTGAAGTCTTGCCATTGTTTGCCATTTCAATCTTTTACATTCTGTACTGCTACACGTTCTCGCTCACTTTTCGGGATGAACAGTTATCATCATCATCAGAGCAAGAAGGTCGACGCAAACAAGGGCTGAAGATTCTAAAGGAGTTCGAAAATGTATTTTCCCTTTTAGTGTTCACCATATTCGTCCTTTCCTATGCGGATTTTTCAAAACTATGTCTCTGTTTATATACATGATGGACAGCGGGAAAAAAAATGCCACCTACGCTTATGTTCTAAATTTTATTTCTAATATCTTGTTACTTATTGCCATGGTGTTCTCAGCAGATGAAGTTCAGGCGAAAGCAAAAAATTGCTCGAGAGTTTCCTTGTAGAATTCAGATTGTTTCTCAGAAATCTGGCATTGTGAATATACATCATAGGAGGGTTTCTGAAAATGACCAATCTGTTACCCTTACCGGATGGGGAATGTTTACTGTCCGGAAACCGTTGCTTTTGTCTCTGGCTGCCTGGCTTTTCACATATGCAGTCATACTCATTCAGTACTTTTTTACACCAGCCAATTAATAGCAACATGTTTGCTTTTTTACAGCATATTTGCCTTACCGAAAACATCCCTGTCTATCTTAGTATTCGCTAACAATAATGCCACCTGTCGAAGGACCTCACTAACATGCCTTTTGGCTGCCAAAATGGCTTTGATGCAGCCCATTGGTGATCATGCATCTTACAAAATAGCTGTCCATATTATTATATCTTGTTACCTGGATTGGTGACGTCCAAATCGAACAAATAGTTCTTTGTCGTGCTGACCCCGTTGCCTTCCCATACGGAAGTAGGAACGTCTTAAGACTTCTTGAAGCCCTAGGCCCCTACGCAAAAGTAGGCCCTAAGCCTCTACACAAATGTAGGCCCTACGTTGGACCCTTAAAAGCATATAGTATGTAGCGTACGTAGTCAAATACTCGTACAAACAATAATCCGAAACAAATACATATGCATGACTTACAATGGCACAAACCGGCTCGACTAACTGTCGCCTTTTGACAATGAATAATGAGGGTGTATGGTAATAAGTCTAGACCTGTACCTGGATGATAGTCATCACATGTAGCCAGTTGGCATATTGTCCGAAATTCACAGTTTTTCGGAGAATACAACCGAAAAAAACAGTTGACAGTTGAAATTATTCAAATCATGATCTTTTAAAGGCCTATTCGAAAACGAGACGAGGCTCTTATTGTGGTCGAGACCCTTGGCCCGTACCAGTTGGCCCATGCTTTAAGACGTCCCTGCATGGAAGCTGTTATCACATCACCAAGTAAAAAGTGGTATTCCTCACTAAACATGACCAACTCACTTTTAGCATGACTCCATGCTTTTCTTTCGTAAGACCTTTACAGTCTCTGGCGAAGTTATTGGGTTTTCAGGGAGTAAACTGTCATGGCATCTGTGCAAGAAATCCAGAAGAATGCAGCCGTCTACTAATGATCATTTCTGTTTACATAATGCTCATTATGATGAGTATACGGACGAAATCGATGTTAGATAGAGGTTCACTTAACGGAGATCTTACTATGATGAGATTATCCCCCCCCCATGTGCGTCTGTTCCACGATGCCATTGGTCTACTCTTTTAATTTTATACACGACTACGCATAGCCACACAGGTCTCATGCTGTTCAAGAGCTTCTAGAAAGTGAAGACATCCATAAAATGAACTAGCCAGCGTTCTCCCCTGATTTAAATCCCTTTGAAAATGTGTTTATGCTTTGGTAAGACGCTTAGTGGCACAATTGTATCTTTCGGAGAATACCAGATAACTGAAAAAAAATGCTTATTGAGAAATTATTTTGTTGTTTTTCCTCTTAGCCAGATAGTAATTTGTATCTATATCCTTCTGTCAATAAAGTCTTTTTCAGCTTCATTCCATACTGAATGTTCTTATTCATATTTTTTTTCTACGCTTTATTCATCCTTTAAATAACTTCTGTGGAATAAATTTCATGCCTCCCAGTTTATTTTGTTGTTGCTGTTGTTGTGTGTGCGTGCGTGCGTGTGCACGCGCTAGAGGTGTAGTAAGACTGTATGTTGTTAAGTTACTAGTATTTAAGTCCTAGTATTTAACTTTTCGATTGTATTCAAAAACATTCTTTTAGATGTCTCTTGTTGATTTAATCTGATCCTTTCAATAAGTGATAAAACAATATTGTTACGTGGATCCGGGGTTCGAGGATTTTATGCAAATCAGTCGCAAAGAACAAGACAGTTAGTTCTTTAAGAGCGATGAATTTACTGTCGAAAATTCAATCCTTGAAATACAGGATTCAGCAACAATATTTGCAGAAGAAATCTCAGAAGGTCTTTAAACCTTCAACAGTACTCAGACACAATTATCGATGTCTAAAATACACGTATATAAAAGATTATTCACAAGTAATCGCTCTTTCAACAGCCGAAGTAATCACTATTCGCTTCAACAATCAGAGCAATACTAACGGATCGCTATTTAAAACCAGACTGACTAATTTTCGGCGGGGACATCTCTCTATTTATATCCCTCGTGGATAATTCGAGAGATATCTGTTTGCGTCATTGGTCTTGAAATTAGAGGGTTTCTCTACTAATTTCTAGAAGAATCCAGAGGGTCCCGAACTCGCCAAAAATGGTCACCAACATGATCGCCAACTTGGCTGTATCACCAAGATTTCACCGTTCCCATTGAATCACCATTATAATGTAAGTTGGGATGGCGTTACTTGTGAATATTACAATTTTAACGTAAATTAAATCTAATTTAGAGTAAGATATATATATAAAGGCATTACACATCCAAATACAAATTATTTACACTATTTTACACAAAATTCGTAACAATATTTTACTTTTGAATTAATTTCCATCGATGTGTGTGTGGGGGGGGGGTACTTAATGAAATAATATTTAACAAATAAAAGTTTATGTTTAATGATTTAACTAAAGAAAATTTTAATTGGGCATAATGCTCGACTCCATTTTGATTCACTTAATTTTTAACTTAACTAAATTTTTGATAAAGGCATTTAAGATATCATTCATACAAAAATATTTGTTTTATTAAAACAGTATGAAAATAATGGCAATTGATAAAAAGCAGATAAAATTTTAAAACCAGTCATTTAAAAGGAAATATTTTCATAAAAAGTTATTTTAGGAAATTACATTATGAATCACTTCCGTTATTAAATACGTTGTAAAAATATAAAAAATTACCTTAATAGGTGGTAAAAAAAACCTTCGAACTAAATCTTTTTTAATTTGACGTCAGAGATTGAATAATGGTTTAATATATATATATACTTTTGTACGAGTTAGTTCTCAAAACATACAAAATACAAAATTTAAAATTTACCCACCTGTACGAAACTGGAGTTGAACAAATTGTTTAATTGGTGTTACTTCACACTAGAATCCTCTGTAAAAGGACATGATAAAAAAATAATAAAATAAAATTTTAAATTCACATTAATAATACAAGCAGCAGCTAGATTTTCAATTTTCACATGTTGGACTCCCCTTTTCGTGCTGCCATCTATTGTTGTAAAAAAGTACAATCTTTTTATTTATCAATTAAGCATATAAACCACTAAACACCTAATCAACATTTAAATTTCTTGTGCAAAAATTTCTTGCCTCAAAATTATCAAGCAATGATTTGCTACATATTAACGATAAGAAGTGTACACAATTAAAGGAATTCAAAATAACTTGAGAATAAAATAAAAAACTATTTTATAATTTTAAAACGCCTCCCTGCAAAATTCCCTACTTAAAATTTGAATCTGCTTTTAAAAAAGGATTTTTTCCCATTACTATATTCAATAATTTATTTTAGGTGGATTCTATTTACTGCCTGAACAACAATGATCTTAATAAAATGCATAAATGAATATTTTTGATATTTAGTGTCACTTAGATTAGAATACATGTATAAAATTGTTTATGATAATGAGAGATAAAAAATTATTTAATGTACACATTTTAAAATTAACTCAGAGTAACCTATTTCAATGTCTTCTCTTTATAAAAATCCTCCCATAATAGTAATATTTGTGCGTGTGTGTGTGCGGCGTGCGTGCGCTTATATATAAAGCAAAGACTTCTCCAGAGTGGGGCTGAACTGTATTCTGGAAAACTAATTTTATTTCAGTTATAAATCCACCAAATGTTATCGATCGCTTCTTTCTCAAAATTCTCCCCTATTGTACTAAAATATGGATAAATCCACTTCTAAGTTATATATTTCGAAAATCCTAGTTCAGGCTCTGTACAGAGGTCTGAGCTATATACAGGCAAAATATTATTATTATTATTATTATAGAAGCATTTTTCATAAAAGGAGAACGTTTTGAAACTAGGTCATTCTACGATCTTTTTTTGTCAAAATATTGTATTTAAATAATTTTTTATTGTAAAAATGTTTTTTAAATAATTTTATGTGCACGTATTCTTAATGTAAGCATATCTAAATATCGGTAAAACATGTCCATTATACGCTGGTAAATCACGGTTCCAAACGTAGTCGGATACTTTAACCGATATATTTCTTTTTATGATAATCTCTATTATATTTATCACAATTACCATTATTGTATGTGTTCTCTTATTGAGTACTACTAATGATAATATTTTTCAATTTACATTAGACCTAGATATTAATATTTTAAAGAAATTTTTTCTGTTTTAATAGTGAATATGGGAATAGGCATAATATATACACTACGTTACATTAAAAATTCACAAACAAAATAAATTATTGTTTAAAAAAAAACTAAAAAACATACTTTTATAGTGAATTGAAATAAAAAGTAAAAATATGTACCTTTAATATAAGAATCTATTTTTTACTTTTTAGTTCGATTCCCTAGAAAAGCGTGTTTTTTAGTTTTTTTTTTTAAACTATAATTTATTTTTCATTTTTTAGTTCATGAATCTGGCAATAAAAAGTCTGTTTATTTAGTCTTAAAACTATCATTTATTCGGCGTTGAATTTATCCTTGAGTTTGATATTTGGAAATTCCGGAATTACGTACGCTGGAATTAGTTTTGCTCTCTTCAATGGATATTAATTAACGCTGCCCAAAGGGTACTTATTCTCCTGTTTACGAGGTCTCGATGAGTCCTATATCGCTGTATTTCAAAGATTCCGTCACTATAGATACAGGTCTTAACTTTATAGTTAATATGTTTTCATCTGTCGATAGCTGGGTGTCTTGGGGTTTCATGCAAGTTAGAGTGTGGGATTATCGGAAGTTGATGAGATATCTTGGCAATTTTAATATGACTTTTTATTAAGAATTTAACTTAAATTATATATTGAACAAACTTATATTATGAGAATAAAACCAAAGTACTAGATCGCGCAATGGTATCACTTATCAATATAACTAATTAGGGATCCGCCTAATCTGATTCAATAATATACTAGCGTTCAGAATATATTCTCCCACCTGGTTGAATACCTAAATGATACTGCTACTTCAGGTAGACTGATGGGCCTGTGCAATAGTATGCACCTTTGTATAGATTAACGGGGTGAGCGTCTGATTCTAAACGTTTGATCCACACTTTTCATCTCCTGAACCTTAGCTTCTAAATTCATATCCTTGTCACTAAACTTTCTATCCTTTTAAAGGTTATCTTATTTGCATCTTTGCTTCTGTTTTACTTGGATTTTGCTGAAAAGTTTTGCCATTAATCGTAGCTGTCAAAGAACGTAGGGTTATGTTAGAAGAAGAACGCGAGAGATGTCAAAAAGTGTGTTAGAAGAAATATTAAATGGCAATCGTATTATCATCTTTTAAACGTATTGCTATAATGTTAATACGTATCATCACTTCTAAACGTATTTATTGCTTTATCAAAATAAAAAAAATATTAAGCTGTTAGAACATAAATTTATCACCATTTAAACGTATTGCTATAATGTTAATTCGTATCATCACTTCTAAACGTATTGCTTTATAAAAATTAAAAATATTTAGCAGTTAGAACATTTTTTTTCACATGCGCGAGTCTTTTTTTTTTTTTAATTTTTATTTTCAGAAAAACTATAGACTTATATTATGGTAAGAAAGAACATAAAGAATATGGTAAAGATATTTGGCAGCAGTCAGCATTTGAGCCCCCTAGAACCCTGCCCCGCACTACCACAATGCGGGGGGGGGGACGTTACGCCACTGCTCAAAGCTTATGCTATGATACGGTTTTACAATTCCTTGCAAGATCCGGCTTGGGGCCCAAACCCTGGCTTTGCTGTGGGTCCCTAAGGCCATGTAGTTAAGTGACGAATTTCTCTGTTCACTCAAATGATCTCCAATGAGAAATTTCAGATCTTTTGATACCCTTTAAGAAATAATTGAGGACGTAATAAATCTGGGGATCAAGGTAATTACCCCGCTTATCCATTGTATTTCATAAGTATAATGTCCATTTTATGAGGACATAAATCATACATCAGATTTGTAGAAAGGCACATGCCTTTTCAGCATTTTCAGTCTTCCGATATGTCCGAAAACACCGAACGTAAATTGCGTTAAGCCCCAGACCCAGCGATACCCAACCTGCGGCCTACTGAGCCTTTTTAAGTGGTCCGGTCGTGGCCCATTGCTCTGAAAAACTCATTTACTTATAAAAATTTGGTGGGAAAGTCTTTAAGAAATCAAATATATCAAAATTTTGATTTCTGCTGTCGATGTCGTATGGGTGTGAATTGATTTTTTTCCTGATTACTACTATAAAATACAGTGGAGAAAGGACTAATATGAGGAACTAATTTTAACTATCTTTCGCATCTCGCAAGCGAAAAGTATTCGAAGAAAATAGGTTGTTTCAAGACGATTAGGAAGTTGAGTATTCTGTAGTGAAAAACAAGCCTGGATCAGTAATTGTTTGAATTTTCACGAAAGTGTTGTATTTGAAAAATACCAATAAACAGGAATCGCGCTTTCAATGACACTTTTCCTCGAAGATCTCTTTCAAGAGGCGATAAACAGGCTTTCTTGAATAATCTTTAAAACAGCAAAAACGTGTTTTGTTAGTGGTAATGTCACAGTGGTAACCAAGGCATCCTATGAAATTTGTTATATTATTGGTAATCATATGAAACCATTTACTGATGCAGAAATTGTGAAGGAGTGATTCTTAAATGCTTCCAATTTGACAAAAATAAAAAATATAAAAAATAATTATAAAAAAGAAAATAAAGTTTTAATATTTTGATCGATTTTTCACATTTTAAACTTTTTTTGTTATTTTGGTCTTAAAGCATTCCCCTCCCTCCTCCATTAATCTTCATGTTGCGGCCCGCGTAAAAAAGCTAACATATGTATGAGGCCCGGAAGAAAAAAAGGTTGAGTACCCCTACCCCAGACAATATAAACAAAAATACCTGCCACATTTTTTCACAATTTCTTAATTTTTTAATTTAACAAAATATCAAATATCTCTATTTTAAAACGATCTATGGAAAATTAAATAGCAGGACTATGCTCTTGATAGTTGATTTGCTTGTGACGACTCTACTGTCCTTTCTCTAACAACATAACCTCTGTAAGTTCTTGACGGCTACGTGATTAATGGCAAATCTTTTCCAACCTAAATCTAAGTATGAAAACACGAAGGATAGATACAAATAAGATAACCTTTAAAAAAGGACAGAAGTTTTAAAGTAAGCGCTGATGACAATTCTAGAGAAAGCTCCAGTGTAGAAAAGGTAGAAGTGTAAATTCGATTTGGTCTACCCAAGAATCAAATATATTCCAGCCAATACTGCAAAGGTACATACCATTGTACTGGAGTCTAACGGAATATCTGAAGCTGATTGAACTGCTGATTAGAATTCCAGGTGGTAAAAGCGACTATTTCCTCCGAATCTGAAATATTATTAGGATTGAGAGTGCAGGCGTATATAGCCATAATTATATAGATAAGGGATCCAATTGCGCTGATCTGTGTTAACTACGGCTACGTAAGTTTTGGTTTATTCTCACTTCTAATATTTGTTCGGATATATAAAGCACTTAAGTTAAACTCTTACTAAAAGTCATATTAAGAATTCTAAAATGTCTCTTCATTTCGAGAATCCTACACCTCTAACTTACGCTGAAACCCCACGATATGGTCGACGAAGATCGACCATATCACAATGTATTCTATTTATTAAATAGCGTTTTCATAATAAAACGAAAAGTATAAATTATTTTTAGACGAATATAAATAAAAGAAAGTAATTATAAGAACGATCTGTGGAAAATGTTACTTCGTTTTTCAAAAGATTCGTTTTTCATAATGCGCTCTCGAATAATTAGAAAAACATGTTCAACATATATCCAAAATTTCGCTCGCAGATGTGACCCGAAACAATTCAAGGTCAACTTAAATAAAAGCACGATTTGACCCATAATAAACAATTGCCATAAATGTCCTTGAATTAACATATGGTAGAGAAGACAAGACACTTGTGAAATGCCACTTCGGACTGGATAGCAATTATTAAGATCTTAAAAAGCGCTAATTGCTCATCGTTTTATAAGACGACACTATACACGTAAATTAAAATAAAAGAAGATAAGAGCTAAGATTTTTCGAATGAGTGAGTGAATATTGACTTCACATTATTCAGCTGTACAAGAGCTTTTGATGACGGACCTCGTAATTTTGAACCATGGTCAAGTGACGAGAACGACGCCGGAGCTGACACCATTCCCCTCTCCTAACTTCTACTCCCCACCAATGGGAGGACTTTCGAACTTCGACATATTTAATGTCCATGGACTCCCTTTGCATGGCTGGTCTTCAGACTCGAACTCATGACACGCCAGCCACGAGTCCGTTAGCTAGACCACTAAGATTTTTCGAAATGTATGTGTGATAAGAAAATATAGTATCATTTTTAAAACAAAAATTAAGACATTAAGATTCACCTATGAACGAGACATGATTAGTGAATGCTCAAGTAACTTAATATCCCCTAATTAATTAGCATGTAAAATAGACTTATAAAAATCGAGATATACCGTGTGTTGAATTACCATACCCAAATTTCTTCGAGAAGCTTTTCATTATTTGCAAACTTGACTTAAACAATTATATACACTGATGAAGTAAATTAAGAGAATTTGCATATTTTATCGAATTGTATGAAAAGAACTGAATTGAATGAAAAACCACTGCTTCTAGATAAAAATACAAATCTCGTACGACAAATATGTAAGCGTACGCTGCGTGGAAAGTAGGTACAACAGAAAACAGACTTCTACGCACGCTGGTATTTGTTCGATTTCAGCACACCTCTGTGAGGAACTCTTCGGTGTTATTTTGAAGCAATCAGTTCAATTCCAATTCTAGAGAATGAGGATATTCGCCGTATGGTTTGGCCAGGCAGGTCTTCAGACCTCAACCCTGTAGAGCATGTCTGGGACGCTCTGGGGAGGGCAATTGCAATTAGCAACCCCCCTCCGAGAACCATCCAAGAAGTGAAAACAGCGTTGCTGAACGAGTGGGACTAATTTTCACAAGAACTGATAAACTGCCTTATTTCAAGTATGACATCGCGCTGCGTGGCATGTATAGCTGTAGGAGTTATATCCTCTATTATCCCATTTCTTTTGTTTATTCTGCAACTACTGTTTCATATCTTCCAACGAGTGTTACGCACGATCATTCGTGTGTATTGCAGTTATTGAATGGTTATTTGTTTTGTATTGTATCAATGTGCGTAATTATGTAAACTATAGAACGCGCCTCATGTTTCTGCTTTTCACATTTTTAATTCTGATGTATACACGCCATATAGCATGCACTCCCTCTGTTACGAAGAAACCTGAAATGTACATATGTAGTCCTATACGTTTTGAAATCATTTATTCGAGGTATTATCCCAGGCTTTTGAAAAATTGTATACTTTTAGAACTACAACCCGTGTGTGTGTGTGGTGTGTGTGTGTGTGTGTGTGTGTGTGTGTGTGTGTGTGTGTGTGTGTGTGTGTGTGTGTGTGTGTGTGTGTGTGTGTGTGTGTGTGTGTGTGTGTGTGTGTGTGTGTGTGTGTGTGTGTGTGTGTGTGTGTGTGTGTGTGTGTGTGTGTGTGTGTGTGTGTGTGTGTGTGTGTGTGTGTGTGTGTGTGTGTGTGTGTGTGTGTGTGTGTGTGTGTGTGTGTGTGTGTGTGTGTGTGTAGTAGTTCATATGTTTCTCATATCTTTAAAATAAAACAGTATTTTGATATATATAGAAATCTAATACACCTTCTATTTTAAAGCTTACTATTTTATACTCCGGCGTATACCGCACCACCCGTAAAATCTTGATCTATTTTTGGTATTAAAAGTGCACGTTATACGGTACGTATCAAATTTCATTAAAATCGGTCCAGTAGTTCTGGAGACAATCGATCAAGTCTGCAAATTCTCTTAATTTCTTACACCAGTGTAATTATCGTTGGTTATTCTTTTGATAAATTTAAAATTCAAGGAAAGAAAAAGAGATTGCAATAATTTCGCCAAAAAATTATTCAAAAAGAAAAAAAAGTGTAAAGCAAACATAGAGCATCCCTTTTCCAAATTATTCAGAATGCCTTCAACACTACAAAGCATTACAAGCCAATATTTTGCCAATTGAAATAGTTTCCATTTTATCTTACCTATTTTTTGAGACATAGACTGATTGATGTGCCTGGAACCGTGATTTTAAAAGATAAAGAGATATTTCATGAGTTATTTCAGTGTCACTTAGATTAATATTACGTATAAAATTGCTTTAAGGGGATATTTTTTGATTAAAAATTATTTAAAGGCACATTTCGGCTAAAAATTAACTTAAAATAACCTTTTTCAAATTATTCTTTTTTGTCAGTAATGCTTTTATTATAATAATATTTTGCCTGTATATGCCTGTGACTCCTGTACTGGGAGGTCCAACTTATGATTTTTGTGTGTAATTCACATTACTTTCTAGAGTTACAAACCATTTGAAAATAATTATCGGCGCCTTTTTTTCTTTTAGAATTTCCTTCCTGTTGTGTGTCGTAAAAACATGATAAACTCCACTTCCTGAGCTATATATTTCAAAAATTCTAGCTGAGCCTCCTGCAGAGAGGTCCGAGCTTTACAGGCAAAAATATTATTATTATAATAGAAGCATTTTCACCAAAGGAGAATATTTTAAAAATGGCTCCTTCTTATGTTCTGCCTTTTTGTCAAAATATTATACTCTTAAATAATTTTTATTGTAATACTTTTCTTAAAAACAATTTTTATATATACGTTTTCTTATCTAAGTGACACTAAATATCATAAATATTATCCATTTATACGCTTTTACAAAATCACGGTTCCGAACGTAGACGGATACCTTAAAAACATATATACGGAATTTATTACTTTACAGCAAAAATAAGTGGAGTAATCTTTCCAGATGTGCGGGTCATTGAGTTGAGTGAAGCAGCATGTAAGTAGAAACCTAGTAAACAGCCCCATAAAAGGAAGCTTAAAATGTTGATCCGTTTCACATTCTCAAGAATGCATTATCTTCTACTAGTTTAGAACAGTTTAAAATACATCATTTTTTAAGACAAAATTGTTGGTAACAATAAGCGGGTGAGTGCAAAAGTTCTACCCATTTTTATTACCCATAATGAAGAGTAAATAAACTCAAAATGAACATTACCTATGATTGGTCATAAGCTCCACTGCTATGAACAGTCAGTGACTGCCTCATTGCTTGTTTATGATTTTTTTAACTTCCTCCTAATGGAATCTTGTTTGGAATTTTAAACCCTGGAAAAAGAAAATCTCTTAAATTGTTGGAATGAACCGTATTCGGTAAACGGACGTGCGTTCCTTGAAAGAAGTGGAATTGTTTGAACAAAACAAATTCTACTAAAGAACGAAACAAAAGTAAAAGAGATCGACGGATTAAATTGACTCCTCAACTCTTATATGGGTTCTTGCCCCTTTCACATCCAGTTACCTAAAAATCACGGATTTTGTTCAAAAATGACAAAAATGTTTCTTGTTTTGATTTTGTGACGGATCTATCTTCGTTCCTTCAACTAATCCTCTTGGGAAATCTTTGGGCTATCCATTCGCGTTATTCACAACCAACCCTTCAAAAGAAGAAAATCGTGATATTCAAATTAACTTACTATATATAGTCGAAGTTTTCTAGCTTGACTAAAGATTAGGAGAGGAGATATACTCGAATCAGGTGAGATTGCTGCTGAAGGTATCCTATTTGAACTGTTGTGATTAAGACATTTATTAGGAGAAAGCTTTAAAGTGACGATAGCTCGCTGAGATTAAATCGGATGATAGGTTAGATCCTTTATAAAGTAAGGATCAAGTTTGATAGTCTCCTAATCGTCCGTGTTTTACCGTCGTTGTTCCACTTTCAAGGTTAGCATTGTAAGACATTCTTTTACTGTTATTAGTTGAAATTGTGTCTTTTCATTGTGTGATAAATAAATAGATTGTTTGGATCATGGCTAGTGTTTTTTCTCTACCTCCCACATATCTAGGTGCCCAAGAGAGAGATGCTAACCTCTCACAGTTTTGCCAGTAAATTCATTATGTAACGGGTTTTATTCGAGTCTTCTCTATTAATCCTCTTGGGGAAACTGTTCTTTAACTGTAATTTTAGTTTGAAAACCTCTTTCTGTAGAGATGACTTGGTCTTATGTAAATGTAACTACTCTTTAAGTGCCTGTCGTTCAGTATGCGAGTTAATGATTCAACATTGATCGTTAAGCTGAAATCGAAGTGTTAGTAAGCAGCAACTGGTGGTCACTCGTTTTAAGATTAATAGTCAACAGAGAATCCACTAGGAAGTGCGTAAGCAACCAACCTTGGAGCTGACCGTGCTATCCGGCTTCAAGAAGGATCATAGCAAAGAGCTTCTATCCAGATAAGTACTTTCGATAATATAGTTATCTGATTACGGGCTAGGGTTTCATATTGCTCCCAGAGTTAAGCTACAACATTGCATATAAAGTGCTAAAAATTGAACAAAATAGATATTTTTATGATCATGTCTGCTTTTTCCTCGAACCCTCTCATACCCATAACCTTCGAGCCTCGACAATTACATTTATAAAAATACCGAGTTTTTTATTTTCCGTTTCTAGCACAATAACTACAACTGTTTTAGTAAAATATGATTTTTTTTTATTAAAGTGGCAATGTAAAGCAACATAAAACTGTTGGCGACAAACTCAGAATTTCGAACCTCGGTCAAGTGACGCGAGTACATTATCTAAGCTGAAATCCCACTCTCCAGACTTCCACACCACTATTTTATTTAGAGTAGTTTCTATTTCCATTGCACAGTTACAGATCTTATAAATTGTTCTTTAAAATGCTTCTTTTTTCTTTTTTTTTTGGAAAATTTGAAATGGGGACATGGATTTTGAAAAAGTTACGAAGGTAATAATTTACTGAAAGTTTTTGTATGTGTTTTGTGTTGTATTAGAATTGTTTGGACCTTTTTTTAAAAAAGTCACAGCATTTATAACAAGATTTAACACTACTTGACAATTGCTAAGAAACAGTTAACGTTTTTCGGAATAAAAAAAAGAATAGACAATATGATTGAAGAAATGAAACTAAGTACATATTTAGTAGGGACGATGTGCACTTATTATACTGCGAAATGGTACAGATATCGCCACATCGAAGAATTAAAAAATTAAAAACTAAAAAGATGCTCCACGGATTAATTCCAAACAACCAAGAAAAATTTATCTTCAGATCAGAATGATGCAGACCTTATATATGATGATATTATAGACCTTAAATACCTTATTATGAATGATGTACCTTATATATATATATATATATATAGTAAGATGTGTGTTGACCGTGGACATTAATGCACATTTTGCATCTGTTCTCGCTGCTCTTCACAAAACTATCGATGAGTCCTTGGGGTATATTGCCTCACTCCTCTCTCAAGGTGGTTTTGAGCTCTTGCATAGTACGGGGAGGTATGGTTCTTTGCGCAACACGTCTGCCAAGAGCATCCCAGACATATTCAGAAGGATTTAGGTTGGGAGAGTAATAAGGCCTTTGCATACGGAGAATCTTTTCACTTTACAGTGTGTCTGATGCCAAATCAAAATTATTTGACGGCACGTCTATACCTCATTAAACATTTCTTTAGAAAAAAATGGCACGTTGATTCATAAAGGACTAGACCAATATTTTGGTGATCCCAACCAACATGTTCCTTACACTGTGACGGGCTCATGCGTCTTTTCATTAGCATGTCCTTTGGGTTCTTTGGGACCAGAATTAATGGCAACTCTTTTCCAACCAAACCCAAGAAGTGAAGCGTGAAGGAAAGATGGAAATTAGGAAGCTTCTAAATATCAGAAGTTAGAGTAAGCGGTGTGGCAATTTGGGGAATGTTATGATAGTATGTGATTCAATTGTGAAGTGACAGCCAACAGAGGAATTCCGTGACACAGAGCCATTCTGTCAAGGTGCATACTGTGACGAAGCATATCCCCTTCCCCTATTTTTCAACAGATCCGTGCCGACAGAAGCTGAAAATTCCAAAGGGTTCCCTTTATTGCTGGGAAGGAATTTCGTAGCTGGGGAAAGTCGAGGTTTCGGCACCCTTTTGCCCAACTGACCGGACACAAAAAAGGGGCGCCTTTTATCATTGTGTGCCCATTTTCCGAGAACTCGGAGGCGCCTTCACGTCGGAGAACATTCAACTGTACACCCAGCCTTGGCGTCTTTCGGACTGGCGGAAGCGAGACAGTGTTTGGCGCGGCAGAGGGGTGCGACATCAAAGGGAAGCCGAGACCGGAAGGCGACAGCAGGAGGATGAGGACTGAGGCCGACAAAGAAATGAGCGGTGGATGACGAGGGAAAAGAAAATGCTATAAAACGGGCGAGAGAGTCCGAACGGGGGAGACTGGATCTTGGAAGGGAGCGGTTCGGACGTCCCTTGAGCGATAGGAAGAGCGATAGTGAGCCCGCGAAGTACAGCGGTCTCCTGGCTTGAAAAGATCGAGAAAACCGGAGAGAATACGGAAGAGACTCGAACTGATTACGAACGAGCCCGAAGTACAGGGGGTCTCCCTGGCTGGTAAATCCAGGAACGGAAGAGAGTGCGAAAGAGACTCAAAAGTGATATTGAACTGTAATTAGAATATACCCTTTTATTTATTATTTTGATAATTTTCATGTTGAAATAAATAGTTAGCCCAGATCTGAGAGAAGTCATTACAATACCATTGCACTTCAGTAAATACGCAACTTCCAGTAGAATTGGATCGGTCGATCGAAATTGAGGTAGGAGTGACTATTTAATATTAGGATCTGTGATAGTATTGGAATTGAGTTTAGGCCAGTTAGTTATTGATAGTGGTCCAGGTTACATTATTTCGGTATTATTTATATTGTGTGTTTATCCACCGTATATTCTCTTCCATATATTATTATTATCTAATCTGTTAGAAGCTTAAGCTTAAGGTCTTAATAAAGTCATATTAAGATCATGGAAACCTCTAGTTCTTCATTTATTCCTACACCTCTAGCTCACGCTGATAATCAAGGAGAAGGGCACCCGAGGGGGGTAACTTCACAACACCCCTGCTTAATCTCTCTCGAAGTTGGCGTGGTTGAAATGAGACAGGTTTCCGGACATACAAACCAACTTGATGATGATTCTTGAAATGGTTCTTCCTGAAGCATGCGTACCAGTAACGGTTGCAAGGTTTTCAGCTATCTGAGCAGGAGTGAAATTTCTGTTCCTTTTTGCCACGAGAGCTACACAGCAATTCTCTAAAGGTGTGGTGTTCCTACCACGACACCCGGCATGCTTTCACGAAGCATTTTTACCTTCAGTGGCCCTTTTTAATTGCTAGATGACACTCTTTGATGCACCCATTGCAGCAGCTACAGTAGTGACATGTTGACCTGCATCTATTCGTCGAACTGCTCCTTCACGATCTCAATCACTCAAATGATGTCTTGCTGACATTTTACTCTAAATTATTGAAAAAACCAAACAGACTTTAAGAGGAAAAACTTTTGTAACATCCAGCACTATTTTCGTCAAACATCAAACAGCATGAATTTGTATACATTGTCTTTTATACGGGTAACGAGTCCTGGTCTACCAAGCCCTCTGAACTTGAACGTACTTTTATTGATCAGCTGTCTGAGACACAGTTCTGCCTATAGACGCAGTTTTGCCAGTTATTCCTTAGCAATTGTCAAGCAATGTATATAAACATAACAAGAAGTTTTTTAAGATATTTTACACAATCTCTTTTATTTTTATGATCTTATATTTTAAGTCATTTCAAAAATGAAAAGTAATGTAACATAAATATTTAAAAATTGAAAATTCGTCCGTAAATATTCTGCTTAGAATAGACAGTGTTTTAGAAATTTTTTTTAGAAATTTTCTGTAATTTTTTTGCCCTCTTAGATATTGAAATAATTTTTTTGGTTTAAACCCCCCTTAAGCTTTTTTTCTCTTATAAAATACCAAGCAAATCTGAATATCACAAAACTAAAAAAAAATCTTCATATTTTAGTTTTAAAAAAGATGTTTCGCATGTACAGTCGGATACTTGAATAATCTTAATAATACCTTTTGCTCTCTCTGTTGCCATTTTTTATTTTTCTTATGTAATGACAAATGCTCATTTGGTAAATATTGTAAGCTACATAGAGATGTATCCCAAATTTGTGTGTTTTACATTGTGGTGGCTTCTGACTGATATTTAGCAGCTTGAAAAAAGTAATGTTCAGTGATATGATTGTAACAAAGTTGAGTGTAACAAACATATATCGATATTTAAACAGTGACGTAGCTAGTCTTGAGTGGGCTCCAGAGCTGTTTTTAACCTCCCCTGCGCCTTAGGCACTTCAAACTTTTACGCCCCCTGCTATTTCCAGAACCCTCCCTCTACTTCAGTTCTTAATTTTCCAGTTTTGGTTCGGGAGGGATTTTCCTTTAACTCTTATTCTTTTCCCTTTCTGCGTTTTTTCTCTTTGGAGAGTTTTTCCATTATCCACCACCTATGGACCCGCCGTGTCCTGAACAGGCAACCGTAAGGAAAGAATAGTGGCATGGTTTGGCCACTCTTGTTCATTTCTTACCTTACGGTATCACGGACCACCCACCCTTTTGTGAATTAGTACAGTAAATTAACGAAATCGTTTGCAATTGCAGTGCAGAGTATACATTATTGTGTCTAGGCTGTTTTCAACTTGCTAATTTCATCTTTTTCATCTCTTTACTATCTTTTACTTTTAGATATCCTTATTTTTGTTGAGTCACTAACATTGTACAGATACAGCAAAGGTTTTCTTCGAGCTTTGACTAATGTAAAACGTTTAATAACATTGTGACCGATCTATACGCGATTTTCTAATTAATCCTCTTGGGAAATCTTTGGGCTATCAATTCGCGTTATTCGCAACCAACCCTTCGGAAGAAGAGAATCGGGATATGTAAATTAACTTACTATAAATGGGTGAAGTTTTCTAGCTTGAGAGAGAGGAGAGAAGATATACTCGAGTCAGGTGAGATGGCTACTGAAGGTATAATATTAGAATTAGAGTGATTTGATTCTTATTAGAAGGAAACCTTAAAGTAACGATTCTTCACTAAGATTGAATTAAGGTTAGATTAAATCGGATAATAGATTAGATCCTTAATTAAAAGAAGGATCAAGTTTAGTAGTCATCTAATCGCTCACGTTTTACTGTCGTTGTTCCACTTTCACGGTTTTCATTGAGACATTCTCTTACTCTTATTAGTTGAAGTTGTGTCTGTTCCTTGTGTGGAAATAAATAGATTAATTGAATCATGTCGAGTGTTTCTTCCCTCCCCTCCACACATCTAGGTGCACGCTCAAGCCTCTTGCAACATCATTGTAATCAATTTCCATGTGTAATGGACGGCCCGTGCCATCCATTAGTGTTAGAGGGTTGGAAAGAAAATTAGCCATATTCAAAACAAACACTATTTATTAACAATTATCAACAACGACACAAATTAGACCACCCAAGTAAAGAAATGCACCAACTGATTAAATATGAGGAGCAGTAACGAGGTAGACGAGATACTAGAAGAATTAAAAATAAATCGGATCACTTACTTCCAGACAATACACCTTCTAATTCAAATCAACCTAATCCAATTTAACACCTAATTGACCAAATCGTCAATCTTAATATTAATCAAATAAGCAACGAAGAGCTCTCGCCTAGATTTACATTAATCAATCACTGCTATCCCCAGCAGTCTAACTTCTATCTTCACTAACTCGAAAGTTTAATCTCTAAATACAAGCCTTGATTTGCATAATCACATCTTCTTCGGAGGAAAGTTTTCAATAGAATAATTTATAAAGACCCATTATTCCCCAAGAGGACTATCAGTAGAAAGAACGCGAATAGACCTGTTACACATGGTAATATCATTTTGAGTGTATAGCACTATCAACCTGTCATTTCCTGTTAACAAGCTTTTCATTTTCCACAGTAGATCTCATTTCAGTCTTTACTCTCTCAAGGACAGAAATACTTCTCTCATGACTCGCTGGATGATGGTACGTTCGCTGTAATTTTAATTTTTTCTCTTTTTCACTCTCAATATTTTGTGCCGTTGCAGTGGCAATTAGGTAGAAACTGCCCAGAGTGGTTGCTTTTCAGGAAAATTGCTCCAAATGCGTATACGCGTGATAAGGCCTTATAATGCTTAAGATCCTGGAAAATTGTTAGGAAGTCCATAATACCTTTGAAACGAAAACTTTGAATTGTCTTAGAGGATGCAAAAATGAATTGTTCGGAACCGTTGCAATGACAATTAGTTAGAAACTGCCCAGAGTGGTTGCTTTTCAGGAAAGTTGCTCTAAATACGTATTCGTGTGATAAGGCCTTATAATGCTTAAAATCCTGGAAATTGTTAGGAAATCCATACTACCTTTGAAACGAAAACCTTGAATTGTCTTAGAAGACGCAGAAATGAATTCTAGTAATGAAGGTGGCCACGGTAGTCTAATGGTAATCTTCACCAGCTCATGGTTGGCGTGTCATGAGTTCGAGCCCTAGTGCCACTTAAGAACCACCGTGTAGAGAGGCTGATGATCATAAAATTGTAGTGGCTCAAAATATTCTCCAATGTCATGGTGAAGTATTTGGAGAGGTGAATGTATGCCAGCTCAGGTGTCGTCCTCGTCACTTGACCGAATCTCAAAATTATAGTTTCGGGTTTTATAGTGCAACGTTAATACACACGCAATCCCTGAAAATAATGAACACTAAAACCGACTAAAAAGATGTCATCGTATAACTTAAATTTCAGATTAAAATTGTTTTAAGAATATGCACTTATGCTCATTCGGGGTATTTATATACTATAAATGTTATCCCAATTTTTTGAAGCATCCATTTGGGTACTCTCAAAATTTAAAATTTTGGTTACTTAACTGCATCCGTTTCTACTTCACGTATTAAGGTGAGTAGTGGCACACACAGACATTTTTCAAGGGGGGAGGGGAGCTCCAGGGTCGAAAGTTCACCCTTCTAGTATCAGGCTCCAATACGCCGCCCAACATATTCTTTTGATTTTGTCGATTTTCAGCAACAAAAAACAATACAAAAATTAATTATTGAATAAATAATTAGCATTAATTGATAAAATTAATTATTAATAACAAATAATTAATTGAATTGCATGTACATAGGATTATAATCAATCGAAAAATAAAATCAAAGGCTATGAGGGGTTCAGACCCCCCTGTATGCGCCACTGACGGTGAGTTTAATTAAGCACAAAAAAGTTTCAATTCAAATAAACTCAAAATCTGTTTATTCTAAAAGGAAAAAAAATAATGTCCTGATTTTCATTATTTTTTTAATATTCTATCCATTTTACCGTCTAGTAATGCGAAACCGAATATCATCGAGTTTCAAAGCGATTCCCCAAACTCTTAAACTTAATTTGATGTGATAGAATGAAGAAACTGAGAACTTGTGGAAGATATTCTTTTTTGTGATCCCAGAGGAATCGATAGTTTTCGCGTGCTCTTCCGATTGTCAGAGACGCCTGTCGATCAAGAAGTCATCCAGCCAACGGATGAAGAGCAAACGATAGTTGGAAGCGAGAGGCGTGGCTTGGATTCGGGACCTCTCGAGTTCCAAAAGACGCCGATGTCAAACGCGGTAAGGGCCACGAGAAAAAAGGAAATGAGACCTCCAAGCTGCAAGACAAAAGGTGAGATTTTCCCTATTCTACAACCATCACGTTGTTCTTATTGTTTTAGATATGTATCGCAACTTGAAAGATAACCTTTTGTTATCATTTGGTAATTAATCTACTTTAAGGTATCCGACTACGTTCGGAACCGTGATTTTGCAAAAACGTATAAATGGATAATATTTATGACATTTAGTGTCACTTAGATTATAACATGTATATAAAATTGTTTTAAGAATAGTATTACAATAAAAAGTTACTTAAATACAATATTTTGACGAAAAATGAACATAGAATGACCCATTTTCAAAAGATTCTCCTTTTGTGAAAAATGCTTCTATTATAATAATATTTTGCCTGTATAGAGCTCAGACCTCTGTACAGAGGCTCAACTAGAATTTTTGAAATATATAACTTAGAAGTGGGTTTATTCATGTTTTAGGACAACAAAGGGGAGAAATTTTAAGAAAAAAAACGCCTATAATTATTTCAAATGTTTGTAACTCTGAAAATAATGTGAATTTTTCAAAAATCATAGTTGAGCCTCTGTACAGAGGTTTGAGCTATATACAGGCAAAATATTATTATAATAGAAGCATTTTTCACAAAAGGAGAACATTTTGAAAAAAAGGTTATTCTAAATTAATTTTTAGCTGAAATATTGAACTTAAATAATTTTTTTTTGTCAAAATGTGTCCTTAAAACAATTTTATACATGTATTCTAATCTAAGTGACACTAAATATCATGAAAATTATCCATTCATGCGCCTTTTTAAAATCACGGTTCCGAACGTAGTCGGATACCTTAATAACAAATAAATAAAAAAAAATTTCAAAAATGATTGGTAACATAAAAGTAAATAAGAATATATTTTTTGTGTGTGTTACCAATCCTTTTTGAAAAATTTTCCAACGATACTTAATTCTAAAGATTTTAATTTTGTTTAAATCAAAGTGTAAAATCATACTTTTGAATTTATTATACAATTGTGTATACAATATTTCTTTTATAGGCAATGAATTTTATGTCTTTAAAACCTTTATTATGTCGAAAAAACTTTATTAACCTTTATTACAAATGTTGTTACTTTTTTTTGTATATACATTTTTATCGAGGTTTTTGAATTTTAATAACAATTTTTTCCAATTAAAAAGTTGACTGACAACGTTCGGAATCGTGATTTTACAAAAGCGTGTAAGCGAATAGTTTCTTTGTTATATTTAGTGTCAGTTGAATTAGAATAACCATATAAAATTTTTTTAAGAACATTATTACAATAAAAAATTATTTGAATGCAATTTTTGGGCAAAAAATAATGAAAGAACTACATTTTTACTAAGCAGTCTCTTTTTTTATGAAAAAGGCTTCTATAATAATAATATTTTGTCTATATATAGCAAGGACTTCTGTACAGGGGTTGAATTAAAAATTTTGAAATACATAATTCAGAAGTGAATTTATTCATATTTTAAAGTATGCGAGAAAAATTTTAACAAACATCAGTTATGATTTCAATTTATCGTAACTCTGAAAATAATTTGAATTTTTCAAAACTTTTTGTTCAGTCTCTGTAGAGAAGTCTCAGATATATATAGGCAAAATATTTTTATTATAGAAGCATTTTTATGAAAGGAGAAGTTTTTGAAAATATGTCATCCTTTTTTCATTTTTTGCCAGAAAATTGCATTTAAATAATTTTTTTCTTGTGACAATATTCTTAAAATAGTTTTACGTGTATATTCTAATTCAACTGACACTAAATATTATAAATAAAATGCTCATTTGTACGATTTTTAAAAATCACGGTACTGGACGAAACCAGTCACCCCATACAGTTTTGTAACAGTTACATTTATGTATAATATTCTTTTATAAGTTGGCTATAAAACCAGTTAGTTTTGTATTTCTAGTAATAAAATTCCTCAGATTGTAAAATATTTTTACACCAATGAAAATTTCAGATTTTACTGTTTTCAGAACTTTAAGTAAAAGTATTAAATACAAATAAATCCATGTATTTAAATCAAAAACTTTTTAAATTCTTTTTTTTCCTTCATAGTTAGAAATCGCGCGTGATTCGATAAGCTTTTAATTATAAACGCCACGTCATTCAAAAAAGTTTATGATTTGTTAAACATTCTTAAAGGGATGATTCGAGGTCCGAAATTAAAATATTAACAGAATTGCAGTGTAAAAAAGTTAATTGCTTATTCGATGTCGTTTTTACGAATAAATGCTTTCAGGACTTTTTTTTTCTTTGTCATTCATAATTTTTAAATTGTAGTTTTGTAATGAATTTTAATTGCACGAAATATAATCAAGCAATAATTAATACAATGATTCAAATTAAAATTTCTATAATTATCTTTAACATTCTATTTAAACTATAATTTAAAATATTTGAACTATTTAATACAAAACAGGATGTAATATTTAGGGAAAAAAATGTTATCTAGGTATTTATTTTAATTTTATTATTCTTGTTGTGCAATAGAATTTTTACTGTCAAAGAAAAAAAATACAGTAAAAATAAATTATTAATCAAAATACATTTCAGAATAAAAATATAATAAAATAAGAATTCGATGCATATAGGTAGAAATCTCCACCTCTCCCCACCTCTGAAAAAAGAAAAGCTGAAAAATTTCTTAGTTCATATTGTAGTTGATATTTAATGAACATGATACCCTGTGTCTGTAAACGTGTGTCATAACTTACAGAAATTACTTTTTTATCCATTGTTTTGTATTGTCTTTTGCAAACATTTATAGTTGGTAAGGAATTAGAAACGTGATTCCTTAAAATAGTGTATTTCAATATAAATAACTCTGAACATCTAATATCAATTAAAATAGTTAGCGTATAACTTTTCCTCATTTTATATTGTATTCTTTTATCCCAATATAATTTTATTGCATTGAAAAACAGAAGCTGGTATTAGAACGATATTAAACATAAATATCCTTATGAAAATTGAATGGTAAAAATACATTTAAATAAAAGTAATGAAATTTATTGAATAGTTCATCTTAATTTTCCAAAGAATTTATTGGTCAGACATAAATGAAATCTTTTATTACTGTTAGTTTTTTTAAAAAATGTTGTTCATTGATTTATAGAAATATTTCGTTAGAGTTTCAGTTATTTAATATTTTATATAAATCCAAAAATAATCTTTTAATAAAAATTTACTAAAAGACTATTCAAGAAATTTTATTATTCTTTTATTTTATTTTTATTCTTTAAAAACACATGTAGAATTATTACATGCAATATTTCATAAGAAAGCTAAGTAAAACTGAAATAAACTACAAATAAATTAATTCATTGCTTTCAACAGAAAAACAACTAGCAATATAAAAGTAATTTGTTTAATTTCAATGTTTTTGCAGCTTTTCTTTTCGCATGCCCATCACATATATAAATTTAAATTTATTATTTTTGCACATTCAAATACTCTTCTCAGTTTTTCATAATTATATTAATTACTATTTAAACTTCAAATTAATGTAATAAAAAGATTATGCAGTTGTCCAAATAAAATGTTAACAATATAAAGTGTAAAAAATGCAATGCTCACATAAAGAATCACAAAATATTATTGATATTCACTCAATATAAAGCAGTTAGAGCATTTTACAGAATATATAAATGTTAAAACTTAATATTTAAATTCTCGTAGTTTTGCCTCAAACTATTGTGAAATATTAGAATATTCCTAATCTATAAAATAAAGCGGAAAATAATAATTGCATAATTATTTCGAAATCAATATATCATGCTCGTAGTCATTTTAAGACGTTATTAATTATTTTAGATGTTTTTTTAGTGATTTATTCAGAAAATATTAAAAAATCTATGAAAGAATAAGATGTTTTCTAAATAATAATATCATTGGAAAAAAGTTATTTAAAGAGGTAATAACTTAAATTTAGAGATAAAGAATAGAAATAAAGTCTGAAGTATTGTCATGATTTAAGTTTCAAAACAACAGTAATAGGAAAATTTGGAAAAGATTTTAAAGTGCTTTTAAGTATTATTGTTCAAAATAATTCATCAAAAGATTTTTTAAATAATTTAATAATTTGTATGTATTATTTAAATTTGTATTAATTTTATGATTGTTAGTTTTTATTTTAGACACACACACACATATATAAATGCATATAATTTTTAATAAACTGTTCTTGTGACACAAAAATAACTTGAATATTAAAAATGGAAGAAATATGTTTGGGATCTTGGAAACATAAATACATGGATGTTGCAGTATTATAAGCATACAAAAAAAGTGGCTGAGGACAACTTTATAAAAAAATGGGGTTTAACCAGTGTTATGGCTAGTCAACCTTCCCTCCTTTCTGTTTACAATACAGAGTAAAATCCCATGAAAATTTATGGAAACAAGTTCTAAAATCCATTATTAAGAAAAATGTTACAAACCTGGAGATGCATTCGAAAATGCAAACTCAAGCACGAATCAAATAACAATAAACGTTATTGCCAGATTCAATGATGCAAAGACATATTCAAAGCTTGAAAAACAAAATGCCCAATTGTAGCATTATCAATAAGTTTCAAGCTCTGGTATGTAACTTATTTTACCAGATGATGTAATGCGCATATCAGAGACACTAAATTTATTTTTCGTAGAAAAGGCTTTTAGTATCGGTAATTAGCAAGCAAACAATAAATATAGAATAAATGTAAAGCTGGAAAGCTGACATTAATGTTCAACTGATACCATTTGAAACATGCAATAATTCAGAGTCGTACAATTGCTGACATTCGAACGGATAAAGTAACATTCGCGTTGATTAACTTAAAAGCATAATAATTCAACAAGATACAAAGCATATTCGATTTCCTCTTTTCATTTACACTTCTCTGAGGAAATTTTTCTCTTCAACTTTACAGTCTAAGAATTCACTCAACACGACCTTCCAAGATGCAACACACATATTAATGAAAATAATAATTACCGTAAAATCCGGCGTATAACGAATGCTTATATCGCAAAAAATTAGATCGAAATTTACGGGTGCGCGTTATACGCCGGGTATAAAAATGACAGCTTCAAAAGTAAAAATAAGATGAGCATTAAATAATTAGGCTTCTACACATATCAAAATACTGTTTGTTTAAAAGAAAGGACATACCTTATATGAACTTAAAGAGTCATAGTTCTAGAAGAACACTATTTTTTCGAATATCTAAGATAACATTTTGAATAAATGACTTAGAAACATAAGAGTATTACTTAGGTACATTTCAGGTTTCTTAATTAAAAAGAGGGGCGCGCGTTATACGGCGAATATACGTATAATTAAAAAAATAAAGCTTGAAAGTATGGGTGCGCGCCGGATTTTACAGTAGTTACTAATGTGCATGTAGTCTGAATAATACGTATCTACAGTAAACTATACGTATTCACAAAATGAATTATTTTGACCTATATTCAATAACGTTTAATACTAATAAAAATTTATTTTTAATGTGGTTGTGGATTCATGTGGCCACAGTAACCTAGTGGTTATGTCAGGGGTGGTCAACATTTTGGGGAAGTGTGCCACTATCTGTTAAAAAAATTGTGCGTGCCACTCCTAAATTTTCCGACAAATAAAAGAATATCAAAAAGTAAAATAATGTTACAAACTTATTATGGGATTTTTACGGAAATAGCACATAGTCCAAGTAACGGAAATTTAAAAATAATATTATAGGTAAGACAAAATACAAACCTAGGTTAATAAACTTATTAAAGGTTCGATCCGTTAGGTTAGGTATAGAATAAAAATGCGTTACTGGAAACATTTAATTCTAAATAATTACTGAAGTCAATTGAAAAGAATCAAACCTAGCACTGAATGAATCCTGCAAAATGGATATTAAATCTTTAAACCTAAAATAGCACAGAGCATTATTAACTTTGGTTGATAGTTTCAGCGTATTAATGTGAAATGTATTCATCATTTTTCTTTCGAATCGGGACAAAAAACGTAAGAGATTGCTCACAAAAGAAAACATACGACCAAATAGGGCAGGAAAAATAGAATTTACCAGAAGTCATAAATTTTAAAATTTCAAAAAATCTCATATATCTAAAAGCAAATTTAAAGCCGTCCTCATTCTTTGGGAGGCACTCACTGGGCAGTTCATTGCTTTAAATATTTTTAAGATACGCTCCCTGAAAATCCAAAATCTCGTAAGTGCACTTCCTTTTGGAAATCTAACGTACTCACAGTAATGAAGAGATATGTGATAAAATGTTTTGTTGCAAGTATATTTAAAATTAATTTTTTAATTTTTTTTATCCAAGAAAACCACATTTAAATAAAATTGTTTAACAAAATGTTATTTGTTTCTATCTTTTCAAAAATTTTAATAAGTCTTCGCGTACCACTGTCACAAAACCCCCTGTCCACCCTGTTGTGGGTTACCACCTGGGATGGTTACGAGCCGTGGCGGGGTGTCAAACTTAGTGGTAAGACCCACCATGTAGGGGGGGTTGCAGTTAAATCTGTCGAGGCTCAAACGTCCCCGTTTGGGGTGGTGTGGTTGGAGAATGGAGTGCTAGATCGGTGTCGTCCCCGTCCCCGACCAAATTGAAATTTTGGGAAATTCGTTGCCAATAGGCCTCGTGCAGATTGAAAGAGTGACGTTAATATAACTCTCACTCGTTCATTCGACTCACTCGACCTGTACTAAATATGTTTAATTCAAATTTTTATTTCAGAAATACGTTTTAATGAATTATGTAACGCTTTTAATGTTGCTGCTATAAATCTAAATGCACAATACTTTGTATTTACCCCCAGGAAGGAATATTAAATTTAAGAAATAATTTACCCTTCAATTATCATTTTTTGCTTCAAGGAAATTCAAAGAGCACTGTATCGTTATTTTTTCATCTCAATTTCAGTACATTTTTATTTTAGATAAATAAAAAAGCTGAGACCATTAAAATTAGATATGATAATAAATGCAAAATACGCTTAAGGTATCCGAACACGTTGAAATGGTCCATTTCGATTAAGGTACACATTTTTGGAATTTTTATTTTATTGAATAGAGGAATCTCTTGACTTCACAAAACATACATTATTTTGTTTCTGTTTTACATAGAGACCAAATTACAATTGTATATAATTAGAAAAACTTGGAAATGGGCTTTTATAATTTATCAGAAGTAGGTATTTAAATTGTTCGAAATCTATCGGGGCGCGCGAATCTAACAACTCAAAATATTATAAATGTACTTCTATAAAACTTTTCAAACCCGATATTTATATTATTTTCTAGAAATGTACTAAACTATTTCGTATTGTATGAATATTTTTAAGAGCGATTTTCAGTAATATCCTCATAAATATGTCAGATAATATTTATTCGATGAGCTTTTAAATTTTTATATTTTAATAAAATATTAAAGTTTTAGTACATTCCCTAGATAAATGTATGTAATTTATTTTAGTAATACTTTTATTGATATACAGTTTATTACTTTTTTCTCTAACTGCATAAAAGAATTTTTTTAAAAAAATTGCTCAAACTTCACTTATAATTGTAATTTTTAAAATTTAAATGATTTATCTTAAATATTGTTGGTTATGTTAATATTCATTGGTATTGATCCCTAATAAAGGGTCTCAGGGGGTTAACTTTGTCTCGAGGACTGAAAATATAAACAATATTCAAATACTTATAACTCTTTGAAATTAAAATTAAATAATTCGTATCTTTTTCACATTATTTATAAAGGAATGAGACTTCAAAAAAGTGTAAAATGTTTAAAATATAATCAAAGTTTTTAAAATTATAAGCATATGAAAATAAGAAACATTTCTGTAAGAAATATTAATTAATTTTACGTTGCGCATGATATTTTCTAAAATAATCGCTTTAATTACTAGCAACAAGTTGATTTATAAAGTTAAGTGTATCCTTATGACACTGTAGTTTATTTTTATATAAACAGAGTAATAAATTATATTTTTTAAAAAATAAAAAAATTACATTTTTAAATTTTTTTTTAAATTTCAATATTTTTAAATATTTTTAAATACAAAAGAAATATAATACTAAAATTAGGTACGACTTAAAGAATATGATACATTTTTTAATTCTATAAAGTTTTATATATACATCTAAGGCTACTATTTTAGAAAATAGCGAGCGCAACGTAAAAATTACTTAATATTTATTGCAGAAATGTTTCTTAATTTTATATTCTGATAATTTTTAAAATTATGATTATATTTTCAATATCTTGTACTTTTTTTGAAACCTTATATCTTTATAAATAATGCGAAAAAGATTTTAATTGTTTAATTTTAATTTCAAAGAATTATTTCTATTTGAAATTTATTAACATTTTCAGCTTTCGAGAAACAATTAACACCCCTGAGACCCACAAAGTATTTTTAATGTTATAGTATGCTATTTTTAAAAAAAGTACTGTGGAGGTGTTCATATATCTTAAAATAAATGATTATCTCTACTATACTCAATAAGTATAATTAGCAAACGATGTGAAACATATGTTCTATAGGTGAAAGAAACGTAAATTCTATTTCTAAAAAAAGTAAAAATTATTTAATTTTCCTGATAGTTGATGAATTATACCTATTTGTTGAATAAACAACTCTAAAATTGATTTTAATAAGCTCATGTTGAAAATATTTAAAAACAATTTTATAACAAATATTTATAGTATTATTATTATTCCATGTACTTTTTAAAGATATCTGCTTATATAGGCTGTAAATATTATGATCAAACCCATAACATCGGGAAAGTTCATTAAGTTGAAACCTAGGACCCCTGCTGAGATAAAAGGCACCCCGCATCGTTAAGAGGCAAATAACTTTTAAGTGTTGAAAAATATTTGAATATCTGAAGATTAAGGAAACCTTCTAAGGATTTATGGGATATTTAATATGTATAAATTATATTCCAATAAATTTATTGCAATATCGTTATAAAATATCAATAAATATAATGACAAATTGCCTCTTTATATATACATAAATTACTAAAAAGCAACTTAATATTCAGTTCAGTATGTAACTTAAAGTGACTTACCACATTCAGAATGAATCGTGATATTGAAAGAGCGTATAAATGGATAATTTAGGTGATATTTAGTGTCAGTTGAATTAGAATAAACTATAAAATTGTTTTAAGTATTATTACTAGTAAAAATTATTTAGAGGCAATTTTTTTGGCAGAAGATAAAGAAAAAAATGGTATTTTTTCTACACATTCTTCTTTCTGAAAAATGCTTCTATAATCATAATATCAATATCTAATACTTCACAGAGGAACTGAATTACGATTTTTTGAAACATATATTTTAAAGTGGATTTTATTCATGTTTTAATATATCAGAGTAGAGACACTTTAACAAAACAAAAAAAAAAAACCGTCGGTCATTGTTTCAATTGATTGTAACTCTGAAAATAATGTGAATTCATCAAAATTCTTAATTCGTACTCTGTATAGAGGTCTTACTACTATATACAGACAAAATATCATTATTATAGAAACTTTTGTTAAAAAGATAATGCTTTCAAAATTTGTCATTCTTTCTTCATTTTTTGCCAAAAAAACAGTATTTAAATAACTTTTTATTGGAGTAATATTCTTGAGACAATTTTTTGTGTCTACTCTACATCAAATGACACTAAATATCAAAAAAAATCACTCATTTAAACGATTTTTTAAAACCAAACTTAGTCAATTACCTTGATATCTATCCAATTTAACAGTCATTTAAGTTTGATTCGGTTATTTTTAAAGGTCTTGTAAATTTAAAGGTTTTGTAGTTAAATATAAGTAAAAATTTAAGATCTTAAACCACACATACAATGGAAAAATACGTGTAAAAAAATTTGTTTAACATTGAAAAAACTTCGAAGCTTAAGAATACTTAAAATATTGAGTGATAAATAAATTTAAAAAATAAGAACTACTTTGAAAAAAAAGTTCGGTTCTATGAGAGAATAAGCGGGCTTAAGTTTTTAAAATATAATTACTATACAAATTTATTTTTTTTATTTTATTTTATTTTTTTATTTATTTATTTTTAAATATAAATGAATGTGAAAACAACTTTCCGCGTGAATAAATGTTTATTAGAGTCGCACTGTAAAGTAACACGAGAGCTATTGGTGACGGACCCCTAGTACTTTTGAAACTTGTGACGAGGATGACAACCTGAGCTAGAACCCTTTCTTCAAACTACCACACCTTTCCAACGCATTCCCCTCTACAAAAAGAGCCTTTAATGGTACTGTGGCTCAAACTTCCGTCATGCAGGCCACGAGTTCGTGACCATAACCCCAAGGCCACCACGCCCACAACAACGTTCTAAGGAATTCTTCATTCAAGTATCTTTTAGTTCATAGAACTCTTGTACCGTCAAAAATGTGTTTATATTCCAATGGCTTTTGTTATACATGCATTTACATTATTAAAAATATGCATTATTTATTAAGTATTATTTTATTTCATTTCTTAACTCACTTTTACTACTAAGATTATAAGCTTTCAAAATGGAATGCAAGATAGCTTTTTTTCAAAATTCCTTCCCATTTATTTTTAACAGAACATTACATTAAAAAGCTATTCTGTTGATATAGCGCAAGGTTTAAAATACATTTTTAGAAGTCTCAAAATAATTTTCTGTATTTATGGGTCTATTTTAATGCGCATCAGTATCTCATTCTCGCGCGAGCGTATTTAAAGAATATTCTAAATCAAACGTGTCAACTTACAATGATTAAAAATGAAATGCATGTACTTACTCATCCTGTTTTTTTTATGCATATTCCATTTCACTTTCTATATAATTCATATTTATCGCCCAAATTACCAGAATTCGAAGCCGAATTCACAAGAAACTTGTCAAAATGGCGACGACTTTCTTTCGAATAGAAAAATGCGCGGGAGAAGAAAAAAAAAAGTCGCTGGAATGGACATCGTAATTAATGTCCGCGTTCTTCAAAACCGAAGATTGGTTCCATAGCGGAAAACATCAAATCTGAGGTCATTTAAAGCAGCCTTTTTACGTTGGATAACATTTTTTTTTTCTTTCTCTCTCCAGCTCTGTTTGCCGTTTTGACTCTGCTGCTGTCCGTGTCTGAAGCTGGCCATCCATCTTACTGCCAGATCTGGCAAGCTGATATCATCAAGTCGGAAGGTGTTGTGAAAGTATCCCGCAATTACAAAGGCCTGTGGGTCTCGGAAAAGTAAGTTTTTGCTCTTTATCGCAGGGCGCCCATCTTGGGTAGTGTATTTATTGCCGCCCTGTTGCAATCTGTTGAGCAGAATTTCAATTACTGTTGTTACAGCTAATTGGATATCGACATCTAATCGTTTGGTCTGCCTGTTCACGAGAATTTAAGTTCTTCGTGTCAGGGCCTCTGAGGGCTCAGGTGAAGTTAGGTCGTTGATGATGATGATGGTCCATTCATGATCTAGGCCGGGGGTTTCCAACCCCGTCACGCGTGCCACAGTGTGGCACGATGGAATTGTAGCAGTGGCACGCGAAGATTTACTGAAAAAGTTTTAAAAAGATAGTAAATAACCATTTTTTACAATTTTATTGAAATGGGGTTGTCTCAGACAAAAAAAAACGCAAAATTTTGATCAAAATATGTTTGTGAGTGAATGTTTTTCGCAATGAACATAATACAATAAATATCACACAAAACTAGCTGATGCGCACCTACAATAATTTAGTTTTGTCAGCATTTGTAAGAGCTATTCCTATCAGTGGCGCACACAAGGGGCGTATCCTAGTGGTCCGGACCCCCCTCAAACCCTTGATTTTTTTCCCGATTGATTATAATTTTAAGTGTATAATACGTAAAATTTAATTAAATATTTGTTTTTAATGATTAATTTTATTACTTAATACTAATTATTCAATGATTACTTTTTTACTGTTTTTTGTTCCCCAAAATCGACAAAATCAAAAGGAGCATGATATAAGAATGGTGGACTTTTGACCTTGGACCCCCCCCATTGGGACTGATTCTGTGTGCGCTACTGATTCCTATTATAGGTGACTTAGTAAAAATAAGTAGTAATTCAAAAGCCACATTAAGTAGATACTGAGCGTTTTAATAATTAATTTGAAATAAATGATTCAATTTATTCATTTTTATTTTATACCTAACCTAATTGATTGACTTGTGTAAAAAGTTTATTAATAAAATAAAACCTAAGTTTGTACTTTCGTCTTATTTATTATATTATTTTTAAATTTCGACTTCATTGACGGATTTAAAAATGTGCTCTTTACATAAAAAATCTCATAATAAGCTTAAAAGTAACATTTTTTTCACTTTTCCATGTTAGTTGGAAAATTGGAAGTGGCACACATAACTATTTTTTTTATCAAGTAGTGGCACTCTTCCCAAAAAGTTTGGTCACCCCTGATCTAGGTATATTGGCATATCCTAGGCGAAAGCTCTTAAGTCCAAGACACCTTCAAAAAATTAGAACTTAAGTACAGTACATAAAGAAAAGAGACGATCTTTATTTAGAATTCTTTTTTTCATGAATATTAAAAAACAGGAACTATTTCTAGCCAATCAGTAAAAAATATTAAGGAAAAAAAAATATGAAGGAATAAAATTCAAAAAAATATGACAATCCCTCCTTTTCTAAAAGAAATGGCAGCTCTTACAAATTACGGTCATTTTATTAAATATAGATTTTCAATACTTACACAACGCATTATTGGTACTCTTTATATATTTTTAATTATAGATTATTATTACATATAAATAAACATTACTAATTGAATTTTAATGTAATTAATAAATCAATGAAGTTTATCACATTAGTAAAAAAATGCATAATAAACAAGCATCTACGTTATTTGTAATTATAACATTGATTGTCGTAATAATTATGTTACAAATTAGAGAAGAAAAGATTTGATACTAAATTTATAAATATTTTAACTTATTATTAATCATAAAATAATAAAATTAAACTTTATAAAAAAAATTTTTTTAAGTAATGCTTTTCCAAGCATAATTCAATTATGCTAAATTATTATTTAATTACATGATCAATATAATTGTTCATATTATTTTAAACTAATTTGGATTTTTCTTCTGAAAATTATTTTTAGGAACGTCCTTGTACAAATATTTTCGTCCTTGATTGAATAATTTTTCAGATAGGATTATTAAAAGGTATTCATATCTTCCATGTTCATTCTTCACTGCAAATTTCTAGATTCAATAGCTTCAGGCAGTGAATGATTACCACAAATTTAAAAAGGAAGAACGAGTTTGCTTTGGAGACAGATACAAAAAAAAAAAAAAAAAATTTAATTTTTACTTTCATATAATTAAAGGAGAAATAATCGAGATATGTCTTAGGCGATATTTTTCAATATTTTTGGCGATTGTGGAAATTTAAGAAAGGCTGGAAAAATAACGTTAAATAACCATTTGGGTTAAAAAAATAAAGTTTTCAAGGGTACACATATGCGCGTTAGAATTGAATAAAATTATTATTACGAGTCATGAGTAGTGTAATTTATTTAATTTAATCATTTTGAAATTATTTCTTTATAGCGTAGCATTCAGGGATTAATGTTGTAAAATTTAATAATAAAGTATACCGTAAAAGAATTTAATCTTTTGGGGATAATTTAATAACTTTAAACTCATTTTTGAAGTTCTGTCAAATTTTTAAATAATGTGCTTTTTTTAATTTATATTTTTAAATATAAAAAAAAAAATATTCTTTCTTGGCATTACTGAATTCTTCTTTTTTTCTCTCTTTTTCTCTTTGTAATAGAAACTTGACTTTAATCTATTTAACTTATTTTTGAATTGAAGCTTCGAGGGAAAAAAGGTATTTTAACGAATGAGTTTTTAATATCTCTTCGAAATTATTAATTAGTAAAAGAAAAAAATGTTTTTATTTTTGTTATTATTGTAATTTTTCTTGAGTTAATTATTTTCAATTCTACACATTGCATATCTATGTATATATTACATATCTTTTAGCACAACAAAATATTAACTACCTTAACTTTGGAACTTTTCGCAACTCAAATGTATTTGAGAAACAGTATCTCAAAAAGTAAAATTGATTATTTTTAAAACAGGAAAAAAATACTTATGTATGTACATGAATCTGCAATATGAAATTGTTTAAAATATTTTACTATAAATCAATAAAAGGAGCTTCTTCTCACATAATATCAAAAACAGATAAAAAAAATTAAATATTTATTGAAAATAACTCTTTTACCCATTTATAAATTTCATGCAAGTTTCTTAATAGCAAAAAAAAACAAAAAAAAATGACTTAAATGAACTGAAGAGAATTGTTTAAACTCTTAAATAGAATTGTATCAAAAGAAATGCATAAATGAAAACTTAATGCAATTTCTTTTCTATTTCGTAACAAAAGAAAAATAACTAAGTCCAGCAGATGAAAGGAAATTAAACGATTGATATAGATTTTTTTTTTATTTCTTGTTCTTAGCAATTTAAAAAGATAATACTCCCATGCGATAGTTATTTTTTGTTTGCACGTGTTTAAACTTGTACTTTATTTTCACGAATTTGGATTCAGAACGAAAATGAAAGGCTTAATTCTTATCACATTTTATAAATCGATATAAATTGGAAAATATCATAATAGATTTTCTTTGCTTTTTACGCTTAACGCACATAGTTTGAGTTCGGATTTAATTATTAGTCTTATTTATGAATAACCGCTCGCCTTGTACAATGTATAGACGGGCTAGGGGAGAATTTTATTAATAAAAGCTCAGCTATGTGGAAAAGATTTTCTATGGTATGAAGATTTAGAGAATAATAATTTTAAAAAAATGTATAATTTCTAACTTTAATATTCCCACAAAGATGTTGAATTCTCGAAAATTTGGAAACAGACATAATTTTGTTAGATGATTTTAGACTCAAAATAAAATTAGTTTTCTACTATATAAACAACCAAAAGCGATAATTATCTATTACTGAGTACTGAGTAGTAACTAGTACAACGTACATCTCAACATTTCATAACCCCACCTCTCTCTCCCTGCCCCATCGAATCAGTCACATTCATGCTTTTTTCCGTTTTTCGCTTTATCCTGCATGTAATTTCGACGGTAGGATTTTTAAAAAATCGAATACTAAAGAAAATCTCAAAATGTACGTGAAGTTTTTTCTTGGTAACTCTTTAGCAGGTGTTCATGGTAATAAATGTTAAAAACACTACAATGCTTGTTTCACTTTAACAAACAATAATTATACTTTTTACCATAAAAAAGCTGAAATACCTGAAATTTATTCTCCTTGTGGAAGTACTTTACATAAAAATTTATTATTTAATTTTATTTTTCCCTTCATCTATACACCAATGAGCATCTTTTCCGTATAGGTAGGCTTCAGTGGTGCACAGAAAAATTTTTCAAGGGGGAAAAGGGGTCCGGAGTCGAAAGTCCATCATTCTCGTATCATGCCTCAGTACGCCCCCGCCAAACGTATTCTTTGGATTTTCTCGATTTGAGGAACAAAAAACAGTAAAAATAAATTATTGAATTGTTGTTGTGTATTTATTACTGGGATACATACGAAAGACGTGAAAGAGATTAACAGAAACATATAACACAATTACAGAAGAATACAGATTTTTATTACAAACGAGGATCCCAGCACAGAACAGGAGAGGTACGCTGCTTTCCTTTCGAGACGGGAATCCATTTCAGGCGAAAGTCCGATTTCTTTTCCCGAAGATACATCCATGCCTTACTCGGGATTCGAACCCGAGTAGTGAGCGAGTGAGTGAATATTAACGTCGCACTGTTCAGCTACACGAGGGCTTTTGGCGACGGACCACGTCATTTTGAACCATAGTCAAGTGACGTGGACGACACCTGAACTGGCACCCCCTCTCCTAACTACCACACCACACCAACGGAAGAACGATTCAGCTCTCGACATATTTAACGTGCATCGCTGCCCTACACGGCGGGTCTTTAGTGGTACTGGGCTCGAACTCATGGCATATCTGCTATGATCAGATACCTTAACCACTGGGCTACCGCAGCCCCGATTCGAACCCGAACCCACTCGATTACAAGCCAAATGTCATAGCTACCATACTGGGTGGGGCGGCAAGTTATTGAATAAATAATTAGCATTAATTAATAAAGTAAATTATTAATAAAAAATACTTAATTATAAATTTTACGTATTATATACATAAGATTGTGTATCAATCAAAAAAAAAATCAAGGGTTATGGGAGGTGCAGCCCCGGGAATCTCTCCCGCCCCCTTGTGTGCTGTACTAGTAGTTTTGAAATTCTGAAAAAAAATGCACAAAGAGATGTTTCGAAACAATCAAGATAACAAACTTACAAAGCATGTTAAAGTAAAAGTTTAAATGGAAAAAAATATATAAAATATATTTTAAAATGAAATCATAATAATCAATAGTTTCTTTCATCGATATACTGAAGAACTCAAATGGCTTATTACTCGGAAAAGGTTTAAAAATAAAAATAAAAAATAACTTACTTTACTTAAATAAGATAAATATGGCATTTAATTTTGGAAGTAGAATGTAAACATTATAATGCATTCATATAAAGACCAATTAGGAATTTCAAATAATTATTAAAGACATTTCGAAATGGAAGAAGAACGCGTTCGCTACCACTAAGAATACGATGTGTGTGGCCGGTATAAAAGCAAAATGGGGCGAATTCTTGGGGTCGGCCGCAGCGGTGAATTACCACCGTGAGCCCTACCCTCCTGAATACCTGCGGCGTGATGTCACGTGTCCTCATAATAAACACGTCAATCAAGACCCGAATGACGTTGTCATGTGTCAAGTTCCGAATAGGTCTCGGCCGTACTTCAATGCCTGCGATATAAAACTATTTTGTAAGGATTTTGCGAAATTCTCTGACAGTCGAGCATTACACGCATAAGGGTCAAACCGTTTTCATTTTTTGTGTCTCTAGTTAATAAGAGATGTTAGTCTCATCGCTACATGAATAATTATACACATTATTGTCAAGATCCATGTTTTTTTATCATCGATCAACGACAGCTGTCAAATAAAACTAAGCAGTTTTTTCATGATGATAAGAGTTAATGATGACGAACTTCAAAGTTAAAATGATGGAGCTGCTTATTCATGCTGAAAGAGCATTGAAAACTCGAAATAAAATACAGTCGAACCTCCATATAACCGAGCCTCTATATTGCGAACTTTTCTCTGGAACTAAGAACATTTTACGCGATTTCCTTTGTTAAATAACCTCCAAATAGCTAGGATTTTCTATACAACGAACTTTTTTTTTCTTGGGATTCAATTTTTTTTCTTCCTAATTTAAATTATTTCTGGAAATTTCAACTTATTCTCTCTTTTAACACATTTTATGGTAGTCATAAATCTCGAACTGGTTTTATTTGGTGCCTAACTCACCAACAGCAATAGAATTCTGGGCATTTCATCCAAGAAGTGCAACTTTCAGCCCCCTCTGTCCAGTTCACCGAAAACATCTTCGATATTCCCTTTTACCCTCAGTGGAGTCTCGTCCCTTGAACTAGTCTCCTTTCATTTGTATTGCGGATCAGTCGTACTGGTAACTTCATTTCTAGTAGCTCAAAAATATCAAAACGTATGCGCTTAAGAATCAGAGAAAAAAATATAGTTCTTCAGAAAGTGGATAAAAGGGGTCAAGAAACTTTTCTTGCAGTTTTTCTTTCCTTTTTTGATAGGTAAGATATATAAAATACGGTTTAATTTATGTATACCAATTATTACTTTTTAAATATACAGCAAGTTATGAATTAAAATCCTGATTTTATGGTTTATAAAAAAAAATTAAATGATGGACTCTATATAGCGAATTTTCCGTATACCCCAACTTTTTTCGATTTCTAGCTGACTTCTGTTATATAGATGTCCGACTGTATTGTTCCATATCTTATTGGAAAACATAGATTTTGAAATACATTTCATACTTTAGCAGTCTGATATCAATGGGTTCTGTTCAGTGGCGTAACGGAGAATATTATCGCCTCCCTTCAAAGTCAGGTTTTGGGCTACAAGGCGGAACCCTCATAGCAAACCGTCACCATCAGCTTGTGTTTTGGGCCCCTGCATCTTTTAGCCACTTCGCGATGCGGGTGTTGAGAGAATGTACGTTACACCACTGGTTCTGTTACAATTATATGATGATATCTTTATATGTTTAAAGAAGAGAAAAGTACCTGTGAGGGATATTTTTTGTGTACCTTATCTTTATCCTAAATCCATGCTATTCAACTAACATAAAGCATATTTTTTAATAAAGTGAGGGAGAGTTATATTAATGTCGCACTATACAGCAACTCGAGGGCAGGCTATTGGTGACGGACCTTGTAATTTTGAGCCTCGGTCAAGTGATGAGGGTGACACCTGAGCTGGACTGACGTAACCTGTGCCTAAAGTAAATTGTTTAATGATGCTAAAATGATAGTTTAATGATAATAAAGTAATTGTTACTTGTTTCTAGATTCAAAATGGATGGATTTGCTTCTGTAGAATATGTGCTATGTATTAGACAAAAGCAGATGGCTATAGATATTACCTCTAGACAGCAGATATTAGAAAGAAAAAAAAAGTTCTAAATTTACATTAAAATAAAATGAATTTCATAATGGAATAATTTTTCTGAAGGTCAGATAAATTTGGAAGTTAAAAAATTGCTAAATAATCTAAAAGTAACGTCTAAAAAACAGGGTAAGTTCAACACGCGGCCCGCGGCTATGGCGAGGCCCGCCGCAGGTGCCGTAAATTGCGCCAGCCGACTTTTTTTTTAAAAATTTTAAAATATCGTGATTTTGTAAGTTTTTTCATTTTGAAACTTATTTGAGGAAAAATTTATATATATACAGCTCGAACCTGTTTTTGTGCTAGTTCTTTTTTATGCGATTTCCCTTTCAAAAGTAATTTTACTTTTGTAGTGATTTTTTATGTAAGTGATATTTTTTTTGTGGTGTATCAATTTCAATGGCTTTGGTGCCAAATGTAATGTTTTCTATCTATTTACCACAGTGGTAACGGAGAATGTTGTAATCCTCCCTTGTCGGTTTCTGCTCCTTAATATTTTATAAAATTAGTAAATACGTATTTAAGTGTAAGTCAGGTCTTGGACCCCCACCAAAAAACAATGAGTAACGAAAGACTGGATTCAAAAGCGAACACCCAATTTTCAAGAAAATGGCAACAGGAAAATTTTTTTTAAGCATTGCTTCGGATTCTTTTGCATTATATATATATTACATTATATAAATATTTATTATACTATCATGTCGATATACATGAAAATAATGAAAAAACAAGATAATAATCATTTTGCTAAATTTTCACTCCAAATAAAATGCTTTTTGTTCCCAAAATCTGGAGAGCGCGTGTACAGCGCTTTTATGTGCGGCCCAAGTGAGATTATAATGTTTTTCCGAAGTGGCCCAAGGTCATTTGGAAGCCACGCACTCTGGTCTAAGACATGGGTCCGCTACCATTAGCTGTATGCCCAAAACCAATCTACCAATATGATTCAAATGCACCACAGAACACATTTTTGAAAAAATTCGATTCCTGTGATAGTGAAGGCAGAGTTAGAGAATAGAGGTTAATAATATAGATTTACACTTTTATTATGTATTATTTTTTCATCATGTAATAATGTTTCTTAACATGAAAATAAACAGAATAAAATATATAACTATTTCCAAATGCAAAAACAAAATTAAAACTGTTCATATATTATATATTTTTAAACATATTTATTAAAAATAAGAAATGGATAACATAAAATACAGCGTATCTTCGCTTAATTATAGTTGGGGCCAAAAGTGATAACTTCAGTGTACCTTTTGACTGCAACCTAGTACTTGAGCAGTTCTTTTTTCTCATATCGCAGCATCAGAGTGTATAATTGTGACTTTCTAATTTTGACAGATTTTAAGCATTCAGTTGCAAATAATTTCTTTGGGGACTCGAAATATATTTTTCATCTGAGGAAAGATTTTTTTTACTTGGATATGTAGAACCAAAAATGGAAAGCAGAATACGTGCAATTTTCTCTCTTCACACAATTAAATCTCTCCAGCAATGACCTTCAATAATTTACAAAATAGCTGTAAATTTATCTTTAGAGTTATCTTTAATATATTTTTCGTAATTCCGTAGTTATCCAATAATTCCTTGGCCATAAGCTTCATGGCAAGGTCCATTACAAATTATTCCTACTAACATCCACTGCTGATAAATCTCGTTTTGCATAAAGCGCAGAGTGCCATTGAGAATTGTACCGCGTGCCATAGATTGCCAATTCTAGTCTACAGTCAAAAATTTCACCTATTCCTTAATTTTATCATTTCATTTATTGACACTTTTGAATCTCCAAAATAGCCTTATAGGACCGTGAAGCTTATTTCAGTCACGGCTTAAGTCAAAAATATAAATCGGGTCTTTCTCTTGAACATGAAACATTCATACTTCACATTTTATTTGTGGCCGCGGTAGCTTAGAAGTTATGGTCACGAACTCTCGGCGCGGGATCGAGTCTTGGTGCCCTTGCGGTAGCCCAGTAGTCAAAGTATCGTATCATGGCAGCAATGTCAAAATTTCGAGCCCAGTACCACTGCACCCCACCTCTGTGTAGGGAGCGATGCACGTTAAATCTGTGGAGAGCTCAAACATCCTCCCGTTGGTGTGGTGTGGTAGTGCCAGGGAGAGGTAGCGCCGCCCTCGAAAGGTGCCGTCCTTCACTTGACCATGGTTCAAAATTAACAGGTCCGTCGCGAAAAGCCCTCGTGTAGCTGAACAGCACGACGTTAATATTCACTCACTTGGTGCCCCTGAAGACCCACTATGTAGAAGAGAGATGCACTCAAAGTTCTCCCATTGGTGTGGTAGTTAGAAGTAGGGTTGAGACCATGGTAGCCATTGGCCAAGGTAACCAACTTGTGGCCGGCGTGTCATGAGTTCGAACCTTGTAGCGCTAAAGACCCGCCGTGCATAGCCGCACCACGTTAAATATGTGATCTCTCCAATGTCCTCCCTGCTGATGTAGTAGGGGAAGCTAGAAAGAGGTGGGAGGCATTCATCCTCAAAATGGACCATGACCATAGTTCCAAAATTACGAGGTCCATCACTAAAAGCCCTCTTGTAGCTGAATAGTGAGACTTTAATATTCGTTCACTCACTAGAAGAGGGGGGTGTTCGTCACTTGACCAAAATTGCGAGGTCTGTTCCCAATAGCCCTCGTGTTGCTTCATAGTGCTACGTTAATATAAACTACTCTCTCTAACTTCACATTTTATTCTCAAAAATTTTATCTAAAAATTTTCCTTTGTGACGGGCTTACGCGTCTTTTCTGTAACATAACCTCTGGGTTCTTTGACGGCCAAGATTAATGGCAAATCTTTTCCAACCAAAATCCAAGAAGTGAAATACGATTATGAAATGCAAATGAGATAGCTTTAAAAAAGAACAGAAGTTTCAGTAAGCAGTATGGCAATTTAGGAAAGTTATGTTTGAAGAGATACGAGTGGAATTGACGTGCCCATCATAAAGTTATCGAGATATGCCCAGCCATTGGATACAAGGTGCATACCATTTGCACGAGCGCCCATGTGTTTCGCGGTACCGTGATAGAATCTTAGTTTGGATTAAGGTAGACTACTGATTATTTTGATATTAGGAATTTGTAATATTATCAACAGAATTAAAAAGTAGGCGGGTAATATAGTTACTTAGATAAAAGTGGTTATGTCTGGGTTACGTGACTGGTTTAACTATCGCTGTGTGTTTGGTTTATTAGATTCTCATATAAATTTATCTAAATTATTAGAAATTTAAGTTATATTTCCCACAAGTCATATTAAGAATTTTAAAATGTTCATCCATTTCTAGTAACCCACACCTCTAATTCACGCTGACAATCAAAGATATGGTCACCAAAGAGCGACCATATCACACCTTAAATTAAATATTTTAGTCCCTAGGCTTCATTTATGGATGAAAACTATGCAATTAGTAATGATAAGAAGAAAAAAATCTAAGCATATAAATAAACACACACAAAATAAAATACAACATGAAAAAGTTCTATCATTTTCAGTGTATTATTAAGGGCTGGTCAAGATCCTTCTATTAAGCTTGCTATTCGGCAACAAATAAACAATACCGATTATTTAATCCCCCAAAACATTAAAACCTATCCTTCCCATCAAATCCTCACAAACTAACCTTACAAAAACACTACACTCAAGATACTCGGAACAAATTACATATGAACCCATCAGGAAAAGATCGTTTCTTCTCGTAGGTAGCAAACAAATAAGAGAAACAACAACAAAAGGTCCCAAAACCCTCCTGTGGAGCGTTAACGAATGACGGAAAGTGCGAATCCCCGTCATACCACTCGAGATAAGTTGGAGAAGTAACACTCACTCGAACCATCTGTTTGCTCACTGGGACTACATCTCGGCGAAGAGAAGTCCATATAGACTCAGGCCTTAACGGTCCCCGGGATCGGACGATTTTACGAGTGGGGATCAAACAGGGGAGGATTAGATCATGCGCGCACCCCCTTCGGAATTAATTAACACCAAATCTTCGCAGGGACACGTTTGCAGGAATCAATATCTTGGGAATAGTTTAGGTAAGGTGGCAGGTGTTGCTATAATAGGGCAGGTTTTTGTTCGGGTCAGGAAGGATGAATTTTGTGTCACTGCTAAAACCGAACAGGCTGATAGTGAAATTAGTTTTTAATTTTGTTTTAAGTTTATTTCTTAATGGTTTCTGGAGTATATACAGTTTGCTTATGTATAATTTTTACCAACTCTTCCATTCCATAAAGGAGACTACTTTAAAGAACATGTTTAACCCTTAACTTTCCAATTTTTTAAATTTCTATGAAAAAATTATATCAGCTAGCTCTCAAGTAATAATAAAAGTGAAACAAGTATATATATATAAAAAATTAAGTCGTTTTTAAATTGAATTTCAGTTTTACTTTTTCGTCAAGCTGTAGTAAAGTGCAACATTAAAAGTGCAGTAGTGTTTGTAAATTACAAACTTTTTCTTATATGAGTGATTTTTATTCATCATAAAATGTTTAAATTCATTACCTGGTAATTTATTTCGTCAATAAACAAGTATGTTTTTATGCAAATATGATGGATTCTTTTTATAGCAAAACACAGTTTTGAGGCATCAAAGATTTTAAGTAATTGTTATGATTTCGGAAAAAATGCACTTCCATCTAGTGACAAAATTAGCATGCATTTGTTTTCAGTAATCTTTTTTTTTCCAGATAAGTGATTTTGTGGTGGTAATTAACAATTAAAAAATATTGAGTCTGATAAATTAAAATAAATCATATGTTGCGCGAAGTTAAGGGTTAAGAAATTGACATTCATACGATCACTGATTGTTTTATGTGCATTTATTGTATTATTACTATTATTTTATTTAGTATAAAATCAATAAATTATTTTTTTGAAAATTGCATTGAGACACACAGCACATGTTTTTATTCTGCATATTTTCAAACTATAAGTCGCGTATTTTTCAATATTTATTCACTGAAATCTTCCCGTGAAAAATAATCTGAATAAAAATAAGTATTTGTTTTCAAGAACTCAATCAAATCTTGATTTGAAAGTCAGAAAAAAATAATGATAAAGTACATATATTTATGTAAACCTTCCGTGTCAACTGAACTTTAATTTATTACGAAACACAATTTGAACGCATAGGCCCATTTTATTATTGAAAATATTTACTTTAAGATATTTGCGGTTTTTTTTTAGCAATAATATAGAGGGTTTTTTTTGCTTAATTATAATTTCGATGAAAAGGAAAGTGGATTCTGAAATGATATTTATAATTTAAGAAAACTATAGTTATATACTCGTATATATATAAATCGTGGTTTTTCAAATAAACAAGTAATATAAAAAAAAATTTTAAGTCAATTCCTACTTTGAACGAATGAATAGAAAGTATTTTATTAACGATTGAAAATTGAACAAGATATTAGAATAACACATAGGCTATAATTTCTAAAGAAATTGTATGAAGCTTTTCCAAAATATAACGATAATTTCAAAAAGCAAGAAAATTTATCATTCTGCCAAAAAGCCCGTGACAGCATACATCTGTCTTTTTTTTTGGTGGTAGCCAAACTCAATTTTGCTTTGTCTACGCCATGCCTTAAAGAGGTCGCTTTAATTTATTCCGTTCATCAGTGGAGTTCGCAATATATTTTTTTATTTCATAATAAAACCAGATTTCGAAGGGTAGGTGTAGGCAAGATTTTTAACATAAAATAAATACAACAAAAGTAATATTATTAATGTATACATCATACATAAATATGTTTATACTATTTTAAGCGTTCATTACACAAAATTTGCAACCAAATTGATAGTGGAAGGCAAAACTATAAAATTAAAATAAAATATCAAAATGTTTTTATCAGATAGTCCTTTTTTTTTTTCTTTTTAGTAACGTTTTTTTTTCTGCAATATGTAAATATATATCTAAGCTTTCCCCCCATACTGTTTTTATAACTTACACACACACACACACACATACATATATATATGTTTATTCAAGTATTAAAAAAAAGCAATCGTTTCAATAGCCATCCGTAAATTTTTCTTTTATTTATTACTTATAGTAAAATGGATTTTAATTAATACATATATGTTTCTTAAAAGTATTATTTCTATTATTTCATTACTAGATTAATTATTTGTTAATTAAAAAGTACATACAAATACATTTCAGAGGATAAAAATACATTTCAGAGACATTTTTAAGCTAACTATATGTAACGATTGATTAATCATGAAAATCTCTGAAATTTATTTTATTATTTTAGTTTTCTGCACCAACTATTATTAAAAAATGATGAAAGTTTTTTTGTGTGTGTGTTTTACTCTTAGCATCAAAATCATTTTCTTTTTATTGCTTCTCATTAATAATTTTTTAACCAACGCAATATTGTTTTTTATATGTCATACATCGAAATTTGAAGCTATATCTTTTCTGTGAGGTGGAGGGGAAGAGGGAACAATAATTTTACACTAAAAAAAAACCCCGTGTTATGGCGGGTTAGACTGAGGGAAAAGAAACCTGTCTTAAATCGAAAATATGGAACAAAATGGTGCGGAAATTATTCAATAATATTGCGCGCGTACAAAACAATACGGCGTATAATTGCTGGTGTCATGTGGAGAAAGAGAAAGCCCGTGCAAATGCCGGGCCATGCGCTAAGTATATATATATATATGCGTTATATAGGAGAAAGCGAACTAATATAGTAGAATTTGAGTGTCAATAATCTACACACAAATAAATCCCGATCGGCTTACATACTTCTAAATATACTACCAAACATTGCGAAATAAAAACTTCAATAATTAACACACCCGAATAATGCCTTTTAAAAATAAACTTATTTATTTTTTCAAAGAGTGAATGCTTACGATACTGATCCCAACAACTGATATTAGTTTATAAAGAGCAATTACAGAAGCTTGGCTCAAAGTGCTCTTACTCTTGGTATGTATGCACTTGACATTGTTCAGTACAAAGAGGTGGATCATTCCATCACTCATTCTCGGTTTTCCCGGAGTAGCGCAAGTGCGCAGAAACGCATTTGTTTCGCTGTTTTTGTCTCTTAGAGGAAAATGCGTGAAAGTACCGACATCAAAAATTCTGATATGATCTAGGATGCTGCCTTAATCGTTAAAAAATGACTTGTCTTTTCAAAACGTTATCAATTATTTCCAGCTTGAAAATAGAGACATCAACAAGAAAAACAACTTGCAGGCATGCTGATTAAAATACAGATGTATGTGTGAATATGATTTATGAGCCTAAAGAATGAATTACACGCACATTAAGACTGTGATTAATCGTGTATATATTGGACGTGTCCGCCCCGTTCTTTCGATTTTTTCACATAACTACCATTTACTAAACGCCAAATGGAATGAGTCTCTTTCGCCACTGACCTATCTCGGCATGTAATATAATTACATCGATTTGTTCCTACCAAGCATTTCGAGTCTGGTATGTCGAGACTTATTTGCATTGAAATATTGAACACTGTCATTAAAGTTATGAAGTTGAAGACCGTAATTAAAAAAAAAGTAAATAGATTAATGAAGACATCAGATTTCTTTTGTTAAAAACAGTTTCATTTAAATAATCGAGAACATTCTATGTATAGTTTCTTAGTAATACGAGATATCATAACTTGCTTAAGGGATCCAGGACATTACACATTCAAAAAATAGATTTTTCAATTTTAGTATTAAAAATTATTGCATATTTTTCAGAATCTAAAAATGTATAGCTCTTCTATGTTCGTTGATAAAATAACCTTAAATATGACAATTAATTGATAAAACTGTAAGCAAACGTTTAAAAATGTTTAGTTTTTTTCACTTTTTCTCCAAAGCATAATTTTCTGCTTTAGATACTCTTTTAAAAAAAAACAATTGCACTATAGAGTTCCAAATTTTCATATACTTCTATACAGGCTACTTGTGCCTATTTTTTTAGTCTAAGTAGTACATAGTTTTTTTTAAAAAAATAGCTTAATCTATGAAAAAGGGGGAAAAACAAAAATTTTCAAAGTTACAAAGTTTTATAATTTTTTTAAAAAAACTATCTTAATATCTTACTTAAAAAATAGGTTTATTGTATTTTGTGTATTGTTTTGTATATGTGCAAAAAACATTTTAAATATTTAAGAGATACTTTTTTAAAAAATAGTACCTAAACATAAACACATGTACTATGAGATCTCAAAAATTATGTCCAACTTAAATTGTCCAACAACAACAACAACAAAAAAATTTAACTAAAAATTGTTTTTGTATTTCTTAAGAATATGATTAAGATACCTCTAATAAGATCATAAAAAAAATCTAAGCTCCTTTGGAAATTTTTAAAGATATACTATGTCCCTTAAACAAAGAAACATATTTTTGGCATTTTACTCTTTCGAGCATGCCCTGTATTCTTAAGATGTTTAATAGATTTGCAAATAAGTAGTTTGAAAAACAATATCATGAGAAAAATTATCAGCAGTCAATATAATATTATTAATATTATACTTAGTAAAGAATTGTAGAAATAAATTAATGTAGAACAGTGGTTGTAAATTTACATTTTATGAGAAACATTCTTCATACTAAGCCTATTTTAATCAAATTTTCAAACATATTTTGAACGATATTCGTTCTGTCTTTCCACCTAAACCTTATTTTCATCGGTATGAAAATTTAGGGTTTTATTTCTTATTTGTTAAATGTAATTTATAAAAGAACGTTTTTAGACAAATTGCTTAAATCCTTTGGCTTAAATTTTGTTTGTTCTTTTATGTTGATCATATGTCATAAAAATCCAAAGAATTTTTACACACAAAAAATAGGCATATTCTAAAAGCTGTTGATAAAGTACGCATAATATATTTAAGTTCAATAAAAGCTTTCGAGAAAAAAAAGAAATAACTCCTAAAAAAATTTAAATAAAAATTACTTCTATAAAAATTTTTTAGAAAATTCAACAAAATTTAGTAATATTAATGTAAGTTTAGAAAGAATCTTACCGAAAAATGATTTAGGAAAATATTTTTTAAATGTAGATTGAAAAAAAATTATTATATTTAATTTTCTTGAAATTTATTTTATTTAATAAAATTTAATATACAATTTGAGAATCACAGGCATAAATTCCTTTAAAAAAGATATCAAAAAGGTTCGATGTTTTTAAAGTAATATTTTAAAATTTATTTATTCTTATATGTTATTTATCTAAATAACTAATCTCTATGTCTTTTTGTCTATGTTATACGTTTTATGAAATATAGTTTTGTATAATTTTTATTTTTCGTTTATTTTATTAACTGTCTCATTCAATTCGCAGTAAGTCAATTAATAATCATAAGTATATGTAACTTTATATAGGGAAATTGTTCATTAATTAATATAATTAAATAAATTGTTCCCTAACAATTATTACCTATAGAACTCTAATTTATTTTTTAATGGTTAAAAGGTTTATTAAATTTGCGTGTTTGCACTTACCAATAAATATCTTTTATCATCGAATATGTTAGAAAACCTTAAATACTCGTATATTTATTATTGACCAAACGATTCTGAATCAAGTTATTCCAAAAAATTATTATGGCCAGATTTTATAATACATTAATGCCGAAAAATTGTAGAATAATAACAGACGGAATTATAATATTTTGTGCAATGGAAGTGAAGTCATTCGAAACGAAAACTCCGGGGTTAGTAATTAGAGTTACGAATTATGATTCGATGACGCAAGCTAGAAAAACACTTATGATAGATTCATGTTCTAGAACGTAAACATATTGTGTATTAATAAGGAATTCAAATTGTATTCTTTGTATAGTAAAATAGATTATTATTATAGATTCATGTTCTAGAACACATAAACATATTGCGTATTAGTAAGGAATTCGAATTGTATTCTTTATATCGTAAAAATGGAATTAAAAAGATTTTTATAAAGGAAAAAATTAAGTCTCTATAATTATCTAAATTATTTATTTAACTGGATTTTTTCCTTTTTTCGCAGAGTGAAAAATATGTAAAAAGAAATTGACTATTAGAAGAAATAAACTTATAAACTTTACGGTCAAAAGAAGTGAAAAACCATAACCAATTGTAAACAAGAGATTAAGAAAACAAAACATCTAAACTCCTTTGAGAATACAACTTTTTATATCGTCTGAAATAATATTTTAATTAGCTTATCAGTCTGCTATCTCAATCTAATTAAAGGGACTATTTTCGTGTTCTTCCTTCACACAAGCCTTGTTTCTTGATAATAAATAATAATAAAATAATACATCCATTACATCTTTGCTTTTCTTTTTCAGGTTATCTGAAATTTATTGAAAGCAATTTCTAAGTTCCGATACATATTGAACGAAAACATACAACTCAACAATATCGCGTGCGATACATAAATACACAACCATCTAATCTTTATTCAATCTGAAGCATATGTTAAAAATTAATGAACAAATCATTTGTTTTCACTGCACCCGTATCCCTCTCGATGAAGCAAAGATAATACTCTGTTAAACCAGCTTGTCATACAAGAGGCTTCTCTATCTTTCTTTATGGTAAACCTTGTAGAAATTGCTGCAGTCAAAGCGATAAACAAGGATTATGTTAGAAAGAGTCTTCCTCTTTTTTCCAAAAACTTTTATTAAAGGATTATTGAACATATGATTCGGGTTTGTACCAAAACAGCATTTTATCGTCTTTGCTGTAGGTTGTTAGTGATGCTTTACATTTTATATCATTCTGTTCGAGAGAGAGATTTGACTGAGTATGTTATGATGTTAAACGACATTGTAATTCTTTCCCGTGAATAAGTAAATTTACAATTAACTCGTTTAATATATACGCTGGAAACCAGTTCTTATGAAAAAAAGGATGGTAGTTTTATAAATTACTTTCAAATTTGAAACTTTGAAATGAGGAGACGGTTTTATTTCTCAATTTATAATTCGCTATCAAGTTTTTGAATTAAGTTGATAAATGATTAGAGATAAAAATTGTCAGAGACACACACTTTAAAAAATTAGTGCAATTTTAGTGCAACTAAGTGCAATTTTAAAATTTTAGACATACACTTTTTTAAAAAAATTCATGTTATTATTTTATTGATTTAAATGTTTTTAAATTTTTTTTTAAACTGTTTTTAAAATGTATTATAGCTAATAAAAATGTATGGGTTTGAGATTCACTTTTTTGTATATTCATCAGATATATTATATACGTTCTAATCTAATTAAATTATCATTCAGAATGTAGGTAAAGTACATCGAAAGTTTTTAAAGATTTACAAACGTGTTTTTGCACGAATTCTCTGTTAGCATTGGATTGAGACGCAGTTTGTCAAACATCATGTAGTTGAAATAGATTTTGTTTCACATTTATATCAATTAATTTAGAAGAAACTAATAAAATTCTATTCCTCCTGAATGTTGCTTAGAACTGAACCGTTTTTCTTAAAATGCAGAAAATTCTATTGTAATATATATAAAATACAATCTTAAAGAGTAAAAACATTACTTCATCTCTCTTTAGCACTCTTGTATCTTTTCTTTTTTAAATTTATTAATAAATTACACTTACTTCGCTATAATATTTTTTATTTGTTATTTAAGATTGGCTTTTTTCAAAAATTTTTAAATTGTTCAAACCCTCTCTACATTATTTACTCTTCCCTTTTATAAAATATATAATTTGTTTAAATTTTTAATTGTCAAAAAATATTTTCTTTCATCCATTCAAGGTCAAATACATTTTTTTTAATTTAGGGGTGATGAACCCCCTTTACCACTTGATGTTTATACAGTTTTTTCAAATATTTTAACTCATTGATTAAATTAAAAAATGAATAAATAGTAACAAACAAAAATAATAGTCCAACAGCATATATAGAGAGGAAATTCGTTCGTTGTGTCCCTGTAGCGCAATGGATAGCTCATTGGACTTCTAATCCAAAGGTCATGAGTTCGAATCCCACCTGGGATGGCCTAATTTCTGAGAGTTCGATTTCTTTTTTTACTATATTATTTTATTAAATTACTGAATTTAATTAATGAATAAATAGTAACAAAAAAAAAATAGTCCAACACCATATATAGAAAGGAAAATGGAAAATAGCAAAGAAAACCACTTTCTGTTTTGTCACTTAATATTGTGATTTTGTCATATGTATATACATATTTATATTACAGTCGAACCTCTATATTACGAAGTCGCTAAATCCCGAAAAAAAGTTCGGTGTATGGAAAATTCGTTATAAAGAGGTTTATCTTTTAATATACTTTATAAACCACATAAAACAAATTCTAAATTTATAAATACTATATATTGAAAAAAGTATTCATTTACACTTTTTTGTAAAATAATATTTAAGTATTTTATATATCTTAACTATCAAAAAAAAAAAGAAAGAAAGAAAAACTTCAAGGAAAACAAGAAAAAGAATATCGATGAATATACTACATTTTCTACATAAAGAAATTTTAAATTAAAATTAACGAATTTTAAGGGCATTTTCTAATTTAAAGCATACATTATTTTATAACTAGAGATTCTAAACATACATTACCACATGCAACCTCAAATTTAATTACTCATAAAATCTGTTAATTTTGCTTGAGGTTTTTTTTTTAATTTAACATATGCAGGAAAAAAATCGAATCACAAGAAAAAAAAAGTTCGTTATATAGAAAATGAATTCGGTAGTGGGGTTATTTCCCAAAAGAAAATCGAAAAAAAGCCTTGGTTCCAAAAAATTTTTTGCTATATAAAAAAAATTTCCAAAATAGAGGTTCGATCGAATTTGTAATTATTTTATAAAAGTAACTGAGAAATTTTTTTTTGGGAATAAGAAAGTGGGAATTCGAAAAAAATTTTATATTACTTTTTTTTTTTATTTGAATTTATATTTTTTAAAATAGTTTCAATATAAATACATCAAGAATATCAGTAAGAAAAGTAATTATCACTTGAAAAAAAATGTATAACTGGCTTTCAGTTTTTCGGGAAAACCCGAACTTTGTGGTTAGGTAAATTTTAATCAAAAACCAGTGAACACCAGTTTTCGATCCCTAGTGTACGTGTGCACTCTCGCATTCAAGAAATTCTATGTTTTATCGAAGGAAAGATTTTTCCCCTTATTGCAGGCAGGAAACCCGTTCAATATTTATTTGTTGCATATCTGACGTATAATAATAATACTGAATAATATTTCTGAAAATCTATATTACAGTATTTACTCGAATCTAAGCTGCACTATTTTTCCAGTGTTAATACTACTGAAAATCGGGCCTCAGCTTAGAATCGAAGGCAAAACATTTGTTGGAAGGGGAAAATTGAATTTCCCCCCTTTTCAAAAGGGAAAAAAATGAAACCGTCCATTCTGGGGCCCCCCTTTTCATGGATGACTTATCCCATTCAGCGGTTTATCACCAGTATTCTGTCCATCTTCAACATCGTTGTCTGCTCATATTTTTTTAGGAAATTTTTTTATGTATACGTTTTCTTTTAATATCCTAAATATCAAAAAATATCGGTAACTCAAAAAAAGTTCAATTGACGGAAAAATATGAAAATGGGGACAGATTTATAAATGAAAAAAAACAGAAACAGAGCAGCGGTCACTGAAAATTTGACTCCGATGAAAGAAATATACGTCAATGGCTTAAGCAAAGTCATATAATTTTTGCTTCTAAGTGTTCAACAATCTTTAATAAATTATTTTTTCATTCTTCTTTTAATACAAGTCTTTTTAAAAAAAAATGTTGGAAACAAAAAGCATTGGATGACACGGGAAAAACATAGTGAGGGAAATGGCGATACACCAGCACCAACCCCAAGTCAGGGTGACAATGCCACAAACAATTTTTCCCTGAACCCAAAAGGGTTGGAGCAGGTTCATGTATGTATTTGAAATTTTTTTAAAACTGATGAAAAAAAAAATTATTTCTCATTAAAAAATTTATTTTAAAAATTTTTGGGAAAGGGAAAGAATATTGATGAGCCTTTTCCCCAATGGACTAAATTCATGATGGTCAAGATAAAGGCAATCAGTGTTTCCCATTGATTTCCCTTTACAATTTCTAGTTTTTCAACTTTAAAGTGTAAAAAATTTAAAATTTGATATGATTGGGGAAAAGTTCACTTGTTAAAAATTTTTCAAACAGTTTTCAAAAAATTAAAAAAAAAAAAAAAATTTACATTATAATAAAAGTTTTTTTAAAATAAGGCATTTTGTTTAACTATGTGATTTTTATATCGGAAAAATATGAACTTTTGGAGTTTCGAAAAAAGTTTTTAAAAATGGGTACAGAACAAATTTAAACCTTTTTTTAATTTTTGAAAAAATTATGACGTAAAATTTAATTTATGAACGATTGGCTGAAAACAGGGGACTGAGTTTCTGGGGCAATGACGCCAATGAATTTAGTCCATTTTTTTTATATTTTCACAAAACGAGTTGAGTTGGGGTGTGGCTTAGATTCGTAAATACGGTATATCGTTTATTTTTTAAATATTTAAGAAATTTGAATATAAACATGTTTTAAATATTATCATTGTTCAATTATCAGATGCGAAATCCATCCTGGACCCCGCTTCATCCTCCGTCGTTACCACATTCATCACAGCGGTCACTTCACCCTGACTCGGTACCACTATCTGGATCCCTGGTGCACAGTGGCCACTTTCTCAGTATCCGCCGTAGGAAACTTCGTGCCATCGCCGGAGAAAGCGACTTCTTCCTCCGCATCGTGGGTAGTGCCAGGCGGCATCGAGTGACACACCCCGAAAAATGACATTGTCCCCCTTTTACCTCTGGGGGGAAGGCGCGCGAAAGGGCAAGAGTCCTGTCCGGGTGCTCTGGTGTCCGGGGTGGAAGCCTTGAGAAAAAAACGTTCAGTAGACCGGGAAGGGGGGTAAAGTAAGATGTAATGCTTTTTCATGAAACATATAGAGCGAAATAATGCAACTTGTAGTACTTGACCCCCAAAACTTGTCGATGATAAGTGTGATTCAATAAGAAATTCAGTTTGAATTCGATTCGGAACACTCTTACAATCCATTCGGGGATTAATAAATAAAACAAAAAAGGGTTTAAACAAAAAAAGCAAAAGAAGCATTTTTTAAACAAGCATAAAATCGACCAAAGGATTTTTTGTTCATATTATTTGTTATATAATAACTAAATGGAATACGAATAATAGTATAGCTACAACATGTTACGTCCCCGCTTGGTTTAAAAACCCAGGGTTCAAATGGTGATATGGCTGTATAATTCAGAATTTTGAAGAATAACCAATAATTTCATTGTGTATTATGAATACTATACCAATTCAAATTAAGTTTTAAATTTAAAATTTAAATTTTATTTTTTTTTCTTTTTGGGAAATAAGAAAAGCCCCCCTTAACCCCAAGCGGCCTGCACTAAAGTCTTGTTTTTGGATGCTTAAAAATGCCCGCACTTTTTTTTTTTTTTGCCGTCAGGGGGGGGTTCTCAAAGCAGTTGAGCCGTTTTTTAAGAATGCCCCGGCCGTTTTGGGGAAATTTCTTGCTTGAAGGCAGAAAAAGCATCTCTAAAATTGAGGGGTTTTTTCCGTGCAGCCCGTTTTGAGGGTTAAAATAATTTATTGTGAGGTGACAAAAAAAAAGGATACCCCCTAATATCGATTTTGGACCCCCCTTTTTTGACGGGACGAATTCAAAAAAGCCATTAAAAAATTCCCCTGCAAAAAATATTGACCCATGAGCTCTATAGCCATCCATAATGGAATTTTTTGCCGAAAGGGTTTTTTATAGGGATCTGACCTCTTGATTATATTCCATAATGTTCGATGAAATTCATGTAGGACTATCTAGGAGGCCAAATCTTTCACTGGAACTGTCCAGATTGTTCTTCAAACCAATCGCGAACAATTATGTCTCGTCTACATGGCGCATTGTCTTCCATAAAAATTCCATCGTTATTTGGATACAAGAAGTCAATGAATGTTAACAGATAGTCTCCAAGCAGCTAAACTTTACCAGATGGACCAATCCATTCCATGTAAAAACAGCCCACATCATTATGGATCCACCACCAGCTTGCACAATGCCTTGTCGACAGCTTGGGTCCATAGCTTCGTGAAGTCTGTGCCACACGCGCGTCCTACCATCGGGTTCCCCTTTTTCCCAAAATCGTGAATCATTTTAACCACCCACGGTTTAAATTCATTCGTCTAGGGTTCAACCGATATTGTCACAAGTCCAGGAGAGACACTGCAGGCAATGTTGTGTTGTTAGTAAAGGCATTCGAGTCGATTTTCTGCTACCACAGCTCATCGAAGCCAAAATTCGCCAAACTGCCCTAACGGGTAACGCCCGTCGTACTTCCTACGTTATTCTTGCGGATATTTCACTCAGTCTTGTTTGTCTGTTAACACTGACAATTCTACGTATACGTCGTCCATGGTGGGAGGTTGTGCCTTTTAAAATTAGGGAAATTTTTTACAGACTCTTTAAATTGTGAATCTTTAAAAATTGAATTCCCTTTAAAGATTTTGGGAAAAGGGAAAGTCCCATGAGTCTTGTTTTTAACCCTTTATTTTTGGGGTCAAACTGGGCTAATTCCCGTTTTGAGGCTATAATCCCGTGAGAAACCTTTCCACATGGGGTCAATTTTAATACAAAAAGAAAATCTTGCCAAAAGCACCGCCCATTTATACATTTTGTGCTTTCTACACTGCCCTCTGTATATTTGTTTTTTGCTCCCCATTAAATTTTCCCCCTTAAAGGATATGAATGATGTAAATTTCCCCAAGAAATTTATTTTAAAAAAGGCTTCCCCTTCTGAACCCATATCCATAAAATGTAAAATTAAAAAAGTTAAAACTTTTTTGAGCGCCATTTTCAATATTCTATCTTTAACTTCATTCCGAGAAGATCTTTAATAACATATATAGCCAATAAACTATCTACCATGAAAAGTTTGAAATTTTGAAAAAGGTTGATGGTAATTTTTTCGTATTATTTATTTTTTTTTTTATTCCAATTTCACATCTTTACGATTATTCTTTTTTTAAATTATTCCTTTATTCCCTGTTAAAATGTTTCCCTTTTAAAAAATTCCCCGCAGGAAAAGCAAAGTTCGTCTGGATATAGGATCCTTAGATAATTCTGACTGCACAGCAGCTCTGAGCATCAGCTTTCACGAGCTGCAGCTGATGAGATTGGAATATAGAATTCCATTAAATTTTAATGGTTTTAAGCGGACGTATGAGGAAAAATCACCAGACGATATCACTCGACGTTACCACTCTTACCTTTTCCTTGGTGCGGAAGGATATCCAACTGGAAGTCGTCCAACCTATTACAAGATTCCACTTGTTCCATCGCAGGTAATGAATTGTTTTATAAAGGCACATGTAGAGCAATCTATCTGAATCGAATGGTAATATTCTGAATTATCTCACATCGGAAATTCAGAAGCAAAATTACTTAAAGCGTGTAAATTCCAGCATGTAAAGGTTGTTTTTGTAAACTGCTACATGAACGTTAACATGCTAATGCCGAAACAAGATAAAGGGCCTTTTTTGGGAAAATCGCATTGGTGTTTTTTAAGTATCCCCCCCCCTTGAACTGTAAATAAGTAACTCACAATCAATTAGTACAATATATTTCTGTGTATTAGCCGAGAATTTGTGGAACTTATTTAAAATCTAGATTCATTTATCTTGAAAAGAACGTAGTCTAGAAAAAAAGGGGGGGGGCAATATTTTTTCCGCAAAAAAATCTACAATTTTTTTTTTTTGGAGTTTTCAATTGATTTTTATATTCTAAAAGAGAAAAAAATGCACAAATTCTTTAAAGTCAGAGTCTAAATCTGAGTTTCCGTATAGTTCGCAAAATTCCCATTCACTGATTGAGATGTATGGCCCCATGATCGTCAAAGAGAGTTTTTCCCCTTTAAGCATAAAAAAAGAGGTGGACGATCACCCAAAACGTATTTCAATTCTCTCCCTGCTCATTTTCCAAAAAAAAAAAAAAAAAAAAAATGGCATGAAAAGCTTAAATAGCATATATAAAGGGACCAGGTAACAAGTGAATATAAAAAACATGTTAACTTGAGATAGAATTACCAGAAATAAAAATATCGCCGTTGGCGTCTGACGATTTACTTTATAGATTGATTGCAAAAGTAATCACCCCGTTTAACAACGTTTTCATCTTTATGGCGTCATGTTTGAAAATTACAGGATTGTTTTTTTTCCAATCGGTTTATATTCAGAAATATATGGCAATCCAAAAGGTAACTCAGAGACCTATTATTTGCTGAACTTTACATCCTATATGTATAGAGAAACTTAAGGTATGCGATGACCCTAAAATCCTGATGTTTTTCAAAAATTGACAATTTTTTATTATTTTATTTTATAGATTATCTTATTAGCTTTATAAAAATACCAAGTTTTTTATTTTCCATTCACTAGAACAAAAATTACAAGTGTTTTAGTAAAAGCAGATACCATCACTTTACACAAGATGTCAAACTTTAAAATGCGTTTTACTCGAAATATGTTCTCTTCGAAAAGTTCAAACGGGACAGTGATTGCTCAAAAATTTTTTTAAATAATTTGCTGAAATTTTTTGTGTATGTTCTGTATAGCAATAGAAGTGCTTTAATTTTCAGATTTATCAATCACTGTTTTATTACAAAATTTAGTCCTTTATGGGAATATAATCACTGGTTTTTTAAGAAATTTCATTTAATAACTAAGATAAAGTGCTCTAGTTATTAAAAATTAAAATATCTCTTATCCTGAAGATCATTTCAAAAAGTAATAGCAAAGTAATACATCAAAATTGAAAAAATTGAGAATTTGTTCATAAACTTTTTGTACAGAATAGGCCCCGTTTATGTAATTTTTTGCCAATTTTTACCCCTTTTTTTCTATTTTGGTAGTAATAATTTATTTTTCTCTTCTTAAGTTTAGCCTTATTTTCTTAAAATGTACAAAATAAAAAAACCACAAAAAAATCTTCATATCTTCATTTTCTTTTTTAAAAAAAAGCTGTGGCAAGTAGTCGGATACCTTAACTGAAATAAAAATTGAAAGTTATATCTATACTAATGAATCAATCAACATTAATTGCAGTTCGCATTTTTATGAGCAAATAGGCTATTAGTTTGTATCTGCTTTAAACATTATAACGTATTTGAAAGATATCACTAGTAATTCATGAATTATTTGTTAAGAAGCTTAAAACATGTAAGCCTAAATTTTATTAATCATTTAAAGTGCAATAAATTCGAATTAAAATTTATTTTTATCGTGGTCTTGATTAACATTCCATTTTAATGGCAATTTCATTACATTTGTGTACTAGTGCACAAAAAAGTAAAATCGAGGCAAAAAATCTACAGCATCAAAATGTGAAAAATTTTTGATATTAATTCTGAAAGCTCATTTTCTGTTTGTGTAAAATATTTAAAATAAACAAAGATGGAAGGGGGTAGACAAAATTCGTCAAACATTTGAAAGAGTGCATATCCAGTTATTCCCAATATAGTTTGTTCTTTATCGTATTTAGTACATATATAATGAACTCGGTTTATTTTAAAATTATAAATACCATGGGGAAAATATATTGTCATTAAGAATCTATTAATATTTTATCCATCAATACATGCTAATTCTCAAAAATTCAAACATTCATTCTATTGTTACTTGAAAGGCTGCAGAAAGTTACATAAATATCATTACAAAATAATAAATCAAAATACAATCTGCACTCCCATGTAAGGAACATTGAAATATATGTGTGTATATATATATAATTTTTAATAAGCTCTACTTATAAAGACTGTAGTGGCTTGAATATTAAAGTAAAAATGTATCTTTGATATTTTGAAAACATACATTGATGGATGCTGCAGCATTATAAGCATTGTTCACTGAGGACAGTTTTTAAACTTATAAAAGAGTGGGTATTAACCAGTTTCGCAGCAAGCCAACCTTCTCTTTTTTCTTTTGAAATACTGAACTATATCCTATGAAACACAATAGATAGAAATTTTAAATCCAGTATTAATAAAAGGGTTACAAACTTGGTAATGCATTCGAAAATACATAGATCGTGCACGAATCAAAGAACAATAAACATGTTATTATAAGATTCATTGGTCCAAATACATATTCAAAGCTTGAAAAGTAAAGGTCGGATTGATGTGTATGTTTAAGTATGTACAAAAGTTCATACCTATTCACAAAGACGTGCATTATACCTATTATATGCAACAATAGACTAAATTCATTTGACGTCATAGTCATATAATAACTACAAATACGTGTTTCCAGTTCATAAAATCAGGGACGTCATGGTCACATGATAGATGCAATTACACGTTTCCAGCCAATCTGTTCATGCACTTCGCTGTTGCCAGCTTTTTTTTTTACTTTTTGCAGAAACTTTCTTTTGAAAAGTACATATTTATCAACAATAATTACGCACATAGAGAAACAAAATGCACTTGCTTTATAAGTGCACGTATAGTACAAGAATATTTTCTTACATTTGTAAGACTTTTTGAGGTAACTTAATATTTGAATATCTTTACCCAAAAAAAATTATCAGATTTGAAATTTGATCCAAACCTTGCAAGTAGAATAACAAGTCTAATATCAGTTTCGAATTCAAATGAGATCACGTGATTGTATTTATCACGTGATCAATCATCCTGATCTTAATCCGTTGTAAAATTAGGAATTCGTGTTAAAAAATCGATTTTAATTGGATACATGTACAATAGCATTCTAATGCTGTGATAATTAATCAGTTGATGAAGAATCATTCATATTATAACCAGTTTATTCAATGTTGAAAACATTCGCAACAAATAATCACATTTTCCCTTCATTTCTTTTTTTCTACGTTCATAATCAACAAAAAGAAATAATTTTTTACTTGTTTTAATAATTCGACTTATGATATATATTCTAACAACTATCATGTGTCTATTATCTGTGCTGTATAATGTACTTAAGATCCAATGGATCGATGCTCTGATACATAAAGCGAAGAAGGCATTCCATTTTGACAGCAAGAGATCCATACATTCGAAAGATTTATCTTTTAATGAATTCTTCGACACATTACCCCTTTTCGAGCTCATCCATATTCCACGGACACACGCTGCTTTTCGTTCTGGCAGAACTGTTTCCTTTCCGATGAATACCTCTTCCATTCTTGATGGTTATAACAAAACGGCGAGTATCAAGTTTCCTCAGGGGCTACAGACCGCCTTTCTCATGTCTGGCTCCCAATCCCTTGTTCCGAAACCCCACTAAATTCCGCTTAATTGATTCTTCTCCATCTCATTAGCTCGAAATTATCTCAATGGTCCTCGAGACAGCATCGAAGCAGCTGGATGGTGAATAAAATTAGTGAACTGTCTAAAGATGTCCGTCATATTGCGGTTATGAGTCTTTCGTATCGATTGTTCTAGAAAATCGTCTGTGATTTTGTTTGGAGTTGACTGAAATGGGGAAATCTCCGGAAAATCTCCGCACAGTCTCATAAAAGTTTCCCGAATTATTGTTTTAACTTTTACACGAAGATATAAACAATTTTCTGGGTTGACCCTTAATAAAATAAATCGTTTCATACCAAGCAGAATTTCCTGCACGGAATATCGCTCGAAAAAGAAATGGCAATATTTCGAAATAATTAATTTTGTGTAATTTTTTAATTAAAATATTACTTATAATGTGTGAATTATATATAGAAAGAGAGAAAATATTGCCTAAGTAAAACATTTGTAGAAATTGTAGGTTATTTTTTATTTATAAATTTATATTCAAACAATTTTGCCATTTCGTTTTTTAAAACTGACATAATTAGAATTCCTTTAGAATTTAGAACTAGAATTAGAGTTATTCATTTTAGAATTAATAAAATCAAGTATTTTGAGCTTTGTATTGTTTTATTTTATTAAAGAAATTGCCAAAAAAAATATTTTTTAAACATATTCTGTAAAAAGTAGTTTAAATATTCGGTATCTCTATCCATATTAAATAAAATCATTCGAATTCAACTATTTCTTCCTCCCTCGAGTTGGCAGTAATTTTTTATACAAAAATTTAAGACTTTTTTTTATACTTTATAAAAGCAACAACGTTTGATGAATGCAATTTTTTAAGAAAATTATGAAGTTATATAAATAAACATACAATTTAGGTTATAAGAAGTAAAATTTATTAATTAAATCAAAAAACATTGGTATACGTGCCATTAATTATAATTTTTGACCAAACGATTTTTAAAAAACATTCGATAATCGATTCATTTCTATTAATAAAACCATTTTTATTTTAATTTTTAAAATATTTTTGTTTTAAAATTGAAATAAATAACCGTTTAAAAATATAAATTCTTATCGAATAATTAATTAAATAAGAAAGTGAGTTAAAACAATGTGCAGGAAAAAAACATTTTTTTTATTTCAGTAAAAGTACACAAGTACGACTACATATTCATAAAATCAGAAGTATAAGAATAATATTGTGTGAGTCACACTAAACGTATAATTAAGCATTATCTAGATTAATTATATCTTAATTGGTTATATAGTGTATCTAAATTAATTTACTCTAATTATAAAAGTTTTTTTCAAAGCTCAGTTTAATCGAACTTATTTTATCCAATTCCGGAACCCGTGCCGTTTTCATTCTGCTTATTAAGAAAATATCGTCTGATATAACCTTGCTCGAATGTCATGATTAAATTTATAGGCTACGCCTTCATTATTTACGAACGGATAACGACGTCGAACACACACACACACACACACATGGCGGGAGAAAAAAAAGAACTTTTTTCCCTTCAAATTGTTGAACGGAAGATCACCATTTATATCCACGTCCTTAAACTCCCTCTCAGTCAGAGAGCTTTATCGTGATCCGAACTTTTGATACTTTTGTTGGTTCTGTGATCCGAACTATATACTTCCACATGAAAGGGATTACGATGAAGTGTCGTTTCAGAAAAGAACTGGAGATCAATTTCATATTTTCTGAACGACATTCTGACCCTAGCAGGTGTTGGGTTTCCGACGGTAAAAGCCATTGTGGCTCGAATTACTGTGATACGTAACTCATAGTACGGTTAGAAATACAATACAATGACAATTCGAATAAATTTCATTGTTTCTTACAATTTAGAAAAACATCGTAATATTTCAGTCTCTTCTTTACTGAAAATTTTTGTTAATTAAAAATACAAAAACGTTTTCAGAGGCAATCTGGCAACAGTTTTTATTTTATAAAGCGATGATGGTTTTCAAAAGAGAAGTATATATTCTAAGTCTTTTGATTTCTCAGTTGAAATTACTTATGAAAAGAGAATCGGACTTTTTATATATGTAACACGTTTAATGTAAAGTTTAAGATCTAATTTTTCAATGATCATTCTGAATATTTGCTTTAATATACTGTTTAAATCAGTGCTTCTCAAACTTTCTATACTTACGACCCAATTTTCAATCATAATTTCCGTCGCGCCCCCTCCATACAATAAAAATGTATTGAATTCAATAATAGCATGCATAGTATATTAAATATAATATACATATACTATACATATATATTATATTTACAGCTACAACACGACTTTAAATATAAACCGTATAAATTATCAAAAGTATTTTGTATATAATTTTATGACATGCCTATAGGGTCACTAGCAATTATTAAACTTGTTCTTAACTCAGTACTATTAAATTATTTATGAAACACATTGTACAATACTGTGGATGATATCAGCGTATATGTGTATTTTATTTTTTATTATGTCAGAATGTATTTTGTTTTTCTTCCTTTCAGTAAATTACGAATTTTTTAAATAATCTTTTGTTTTCGACTTTTCAATATACTCGCGCCCTCCTTGTATGGTTATCATGCCCCCTAGGGGGGCGTGCCCCACAGTTTGAGAAACACTGGTTTAAATCTCTATTGAATAATGTAACTTAAGATAATCTCTCGGAATTATATATATATATAGAATGTTATACATAAACTATAACATTTTATTTATTGCATTTCTAATAAATGTCAAACCAGTAGCTTTTTTTTTTCTTTTGAAGATTACTTTTTTAAAATAAAAATATTAGATATCAGATATATTTCGAATTTTGTAATTTAATATATAACTTTTTTTTGAAAGTTCAATTATTTTGTCCCAGTAATTTCATTTTGTGATGTAATTTTTGTTTTTAGTATTTTACTTAAATATCTACTTTTAAAGAATATTTTTCTTTGTTTTGGGAATTTTGTTATCAGCTGTTAGAATTTCCTAGCAGCTTCAAAATGTGAGGTTAAAAAAGTTAAAATGAAAAGTTCAATTGATATTCTCTCGTTAGAATGAATTAAAATGGAAATGTATCTATTCTGAGGCAGAAAATGCTCTTAATTTTAAAAAAATATTTATAATTAAATATACCCCTTTCATGACTTCATAAAATTAACTTGAACTCTTATTTTGCTATAAAATTTTTTCATTGCTCTTATCCAAATAAATTTTTCAAACTGAAAACGTAGAATTGCTAATATTACATACAAAGTAATATTTCTTCAAATGAAACAGTACTTCTTTCTTCAAATCGTGGGGAGTGATGATGAGGTGGAGGGTATAGGGACATAAGCCTAACTAATATTTCTCTGATAAAAAGAAATTAGTTAAAAAATTTTACCCCGGTCTAAAAGTAAAATTGCCTTTGTCATATTTTATTGTTAGGTATATTTAAATTCTATGCATGATAATTACATATTATTAAAATATATGGATTGATTATATTACCTATGCATTAACTATAAATTATATATTGAATTTCAAAATAATAAAATAAACTTTTAAGTACTGGAAGGACTGATACATAAAATATAAGCTGAGCTTCAAAAATACTCTATATGTTCACATCCGCCTAAGCCAGTGCTTCTCAAACTTTTAATATTTGCGACTCATTATTCAATCATAATTTTCATCATCCCCCCCCCCTCCTCCGTACAATAACAATGTGTTGAGTTAAATAATATTATACTTTGAAGCTAAAACTACAATGAAACTTAAACCTATTAAGTACCACCGGGGTATATAAACGTCTCGCTCAACCAAAGTCTTAATTACCCCGGACGTATATATACGTCTTTCGAAGTACAATATTTTCTGTGCACTGCTATCCATAAAACTATTCCGAAGACTTCGGAATGCAATAAAAGGACTTTGACGAGCGAATTTCGTAACTTTTAATCGGCATTTAAAGGATTAATAATAAATCTTACAAATTATCAAAATACGAGTTAATTTTCACTTATAATTTTACATATGACAAGCCCATGGTCACTGGTAATTATTAAACTTGTTCTTAATTTAGTATTGTTAAATTAATAATGAAATACATTGTACAGTACTGATACATTTATAAGTGTAAATGTGTATTTTATTTTTTATTATGTCAGAATGTATTTTGTTTGTTTACTTTCAGTAAATTAATAACTTTTTAAAATAATCTTTTATATTAGACTTTTTAATATGCTCGTAACCAACTCGTAGAGTTATCAGCCCTCCTTAGGGGATCCCGGCCCACGGTTTGAGAAATGTTGACTTAGGCCTTACTGATACTGCCTATGTTTATATTGTGTAACATGTATAGCTGTACCGATGTTTTGCTTAAGTTCAGCCTATGATCAAGGAAGGTGGGGGAGGGGGTGCAATAGCTTAGCTCAAAGACTATATGATAGTCACTAAGTAGCAGTGGAACATTTGGTTTGCACAGGAAATGTACTCCTACCCTTTTTTTTGAAACAGACGAATGAATGCTTCAAAAAATCTCGACAAAGCTAAATTGTGGCTCTAACTTGAATCATGTGACCTATGAATCTTGCATAAAAGGTTTGAAGTGTCAGAAAAACTAAGAAATTTAGACGAAAAGTCACACTTTGAAATTCTGAATAAATACTGAAATTTGAAATCCTATACGATAAAACCGTTTGAATGTCTTTTTTAAAATTATTGCTAATAAAGACATTTGACTTTTTTTTTCAGACACCTCAATGTCCCACGTGCCTTGCTGTCACGAAAGCCACCCTTATATCACCACCCATCCTATCTTCGGGTCCTTACAACACCGACGTGCTCTCTGCTGACTTTGGCGGTCAATGGATCAGTATGCGATGCGAGGTCAGACCTTATGGACTGTTCCTCCGACGTATTTTCATCTTCGATGCACAGGACAACCACTGGCAGGCTCAGCACTCCTACTACAAAGATCACATTGTCACAACCCCATGTTCATATTGAGCGCTAAGGGTATCTACTTCCGGGGATTGCCCTCCAAGGTCGTGCCAGACGCTACAGAGTACGACTTCCACATTCAAGAAGCGTTCCTCACCCCCGAAGACGTCCAATTTGCCAACAACCTCAATGGTCTGTTCACGTGTGGAACTGGATCGAATTGGAAAGTTGGCGAGAGAGGGAATCTGACCCGCTCTGGTGGTTGTAGGGAATTGGGCATCGTGGTACCATCGATGGAACTGGATCTGGTGAAATTCGAAAGATCCAGTACTGGTATGGTATTTCTGTATCTTGGCGAGACCACAGAGGATAAAAGAGACCCACTAGCTTCCAGCCGCCATTGATTCGATGCTCCACGCCAAACGACAAGGTTGCCGAGGATTACTTCCTTAACTATAATGAACTTCGTCCTTTGCCGCTTGTGTCTGGATCTACCATGTATCATGTACCACTTCTGATCGGTGTCCTCAGATGTTTCTTTTGTTATATTTTCTTAAAGTTCTTTGATACAGGCAACATTCGTTAAAATTAAGCACTTCGGTCGAGATAATGCTATTCGTTTGTCCTTTACAATCGAGAGAGGAAAAAAGGTTTCTAATGATATTCGAAATCATGCAAGGAAAACTGTGAAATGACGAGGCTATTGTGTTTTGTTAAGCACCAAAATGATTTAAAAATTCAAGTGCAACTATACCAAGATAAAAAAAGAAAAGAAAATTTCTATACTAACATTCTGAGCTTTACCGTGTAAGCTCAAACTGCACAGCTCTGATGTTTGTGAACATATTTAGCTTCGTACCTTAAGAAAAAAAAATAGGGGGTAAAATATTCGCTTTATGTGTAGGTCAAAAGAATATCGAAATAAGAAGAAAAATCAGACTATTACTATTATTTATTAGTTGAATCTGTAACTAAATTATCTTATTTCAGTCTTCATTAATATATTATGACAAAACATTCAGCATGCAACAATTCCTTCACTGTTGAAGTTCCTGAATGTGAAAACAAAATATGGCTTCAAAACCGTTGCCATTCTGTAGGATCTATTTTTTCACTGACTTATTGCATAGATCTTGAACAGGAACGACCTCTTATCTGAAAATACTGACATTCACCATAGAGCCTAGTTTGAGGGTTAAAAAAGACATCTATTTGTATTAAAATGAATCCACAGTCTTAATCTAATGGCATAACTGTTTCTTCCATAAAATATCAATTCTTTGAATTGAAAGGACATCTTTTTAGATGCAGTATTGGAGAGACATTTTTATTTCATTTTTTTTTTTTTCTAAACATGAACATTAATACTCAATTCTCATAAACTTAAATCAGCTGACATTTTGTTATTTTTTTACACACAACAGTTATTCCATTGTAAAAACTAATTTTCTTAAATCACCAAATGTTTAATTTATCTCGAAATCACGAGAGACAGATTGAGATTAACACTGTTAAATTTCTACGTATATACTACTACGTCTACTTCTTCTTTCTACTACGTTTCTAAGTAAAGCATAAACGTTCTGGGTTGTTTTTTTCTCATTTAGTTTATAAGCCATATTGAGAGAAAATTGTTCCCACAGTTATCATTATAAAAGGATACAGAAGTAATTTTTATTGATTTTACGATTTTGTTTTTGACTTATAATGTCGACATAAAAAAAAAATCCGAAATTACAAATGTTCATTATGTGTTCTCAAATAGGGCGAAATACTATTGTGTTAATTCTTACAGGTTTTGAGTTTTTTTTTATTTAATACATTCCTTAGGAGTAAACTAGAAATAATCAGTGTTGCGGCTATGAAAATGTTTCTCATTTATTTCTCAATAAATACATCATACCTTCCCCCTTCCCTAGAAATAGTGCAATGGCTCCAATATTATCTCCTTTTTTTAATTTTTTTTCTTTTTACAATATACATTAGTTATAAAAAAAATACAGAAGAAATAATGAATTGCTACATGAATAGAAATGTTATCCTTTCTTTATGAACTTTGTATATATTGATGTTATAGTGAACTTTGTTTCAAACAATAAATATTCTCTTTTTTTTTCCTAGACGCTAATTTTCTTTCCTCTGAAAAATATTCTGCATTGCCTGTTTTTATTTGAATTCTGGGTATCTTTCCCCTAATTTGATACAGCAGAATCTTTATAATTTAAAAATTATACTTATCGGGTACATATATAAATCAATATCAAAGCTAATTTATATTATAAACACATAGATTGATTTAATTTTAATTTATGCCGCACTCTGAAGCAACAAGAGGGCTGATGATGAAGTACTCGTCTATTTTTTTTCAATTCGTCTTTTGGGGCTAATTCTATATATTTATTTATTTTTTTGGGGGAATTTTCAACGTTAAAAAAAATACATTTTAAAGCCCTCAATTGAGCTGAAATTTTATATACATGGATTATTTTGAAAGACAATACGTAATTTTAAATTACAATTAATAAAATTAATTGATTAAAATTAATTATTCAAAAATTACAAATACAGCCATGTTGGTATCATTTTTCGTTTTGGACCCTTTTTTAAAGATTTGTGTCAAAAAACATAAAAAGGCTTTTTTTCACTTTTTAAAAGAGCTCGTTTGAGCTGCAATTTTCTATTCACTATTGTTTCGGGTAAAAATACGATAATTTAATTATAATTAATTAAAATTAATTGACTGAAACTAATTTTTTAAAAAGAATTAATACAGCCACGTTGGTTTCATATTTAGCGACTTGGGTCAAAATTTTAAAAAGTTTTTTTTTTCTCACTTTTTAAAGCATTCGTTGAGAACTGCTTTTTAAAAACATTTTTTTGGGATGACAATACGATACTTTAATGATAATTAATAAAATTAATTACCACTTAATTTGTGATTCTGTCATGTATATACATATTTTTTTTAAGTAACTATTTAATAAAAGAGCTAAAATAAAATTTTTCTTTTGTTGATCTAAGAGGAATTGACTTAAAAAAATTTTTTTTATATTACTTTTTAATCTTGGTCAAGTGAGAATGATGAGATTCGGAAACTAATTTGATATATTGTACTACGTGCCAAGCAGGTCTTTTTGACAAGTAATATTGAATACAAGATGGCGTCTCAGCCGTAACAAAGCGTTAGAAAAATAATTTTAGGAACTTTTTTCAAAAAATTTCAAATGAAGAATTTTGGAATAGATTAAAAATAACCAATATCAATCAAGAATATCAATATAATATAATAAAAAGTATTATGTAATAAATAATAATAATCATATAATATAATTTAATAGAATAAGAATTATTAAATATAACAATATTCATGTAATGAAATATAGTAATTATTATTATACATAATAATACTCATATAATGTAATAATAATTTTACTAATATAATAATTATAAAAAATAACATAGTATATAATATTTATGAATAAATATAATAAAAAAATAATTATTATAACTAAATAATATATATTACCGTGAAATCCGGTGTATAACGCGCACCCATACTTTCAAGCTGCAATTTTTGATTTTTAGGTATATTCCCGGAAACAAGCACCCCTTTTTAAGAACCTAAAACATCATAACAATGCTCTTATGTTTTTTAAAGTCACTTATTTGGGGATTATCCCCGGCTTTTGAAAAAAGGTATTTTTTTAAATTATAACCCTTTTAAATTCTTAAGGGAAAGTTTATTTCTTTTAAACAAACATTTTGATATACAAAAAGCCTAATTTTTTTTTTTGTTACTTTTTTTTTTTTTATTATTATTATTTTAAAGCTTCATTTTTTTTATCCGGCATATAACGCGCCCCGTTAATTTTTATTTTTTTTGTGTTAAAAAATGCGCGTTATACGGGGTTTTTATTATCTATAATAATTGTTTTTATACTATATTATAAATAAATTATTACATAATATATATTAAATTTAGTAATGAATATCAATTACTAAGTGCTGATAACTTGCAATATTCCAAAAACTGCGATTTCCTTTAATGAATTTCATCGAACAAGGAAAGTTTAAAAATGCATTATTAAAAAGTAAAATAATTAAAGCAATAATTAAAAGCATAGCCCTCATTCTTTAAAAAAAATATCTTAGTACTCACTAATGTGTTAGAATTATCCATATTCGCGCGAAAATAACACAAAATACAACAGAAGACTGAAATAGTAATTTGAAGAATAAATAATGAAAATGGTTAAATTTTTAAAGAAAAAAAAATTCAAATCGTCTGAAATTAGTTGGGTTACTGCGGGAAAAAAGACAACAAAAATTAACTCTAATATATGTTATCCCCATGACAACCAGATTACCACGCGATAAAAATATCAAGGTAATCATATTGTAATGTTATCGCCCATCTTGGCGAACACAAACAGCAACTTAGCTCGTAGCACTCCTACATCAAATTAGCACCGACACTCGAGCTGGGACCCCTCTACAGACTTTCACATCACACCAACTGGAAGACTTTAATCCCCGATAATAAATTCACAGAACAGAGCCTTTAGCACCCAGGGATATCTTAAACCTTTGAAGGCCTGGGCCCAAAGAAATCTTAAGATTATTTGAGGTCCAGAGCCCCTATGTAAAAGTAGGCCCTACCGGTGATCTTTAAATATCTTTTGCATACACTGTCAAACACTTGTAAAAATGGTAATTTGAAATAAATAAATGTGCATAGCACCCACAGTCTCACAAACTCAGGCACAACCCGACTCCACCGATGGCCGCATTTCGACCAAATGAATTGAAGATTTGTTGGGGCCTAGACCCCTAACAGGGTAAAATATACTGCCCTTCGGTTTAAATGTTTAAATATTTTTTTCAATAATATGTCAAACACTTGTGAAAAGGAAATTGAAATCGGAGAAAAAGGGGTGATAATATTAACGTCGCACTGCTCAGTACCCCCGAGCTTTGGCCACCAGGCCGCAATTTTAAACCAATGAATTGAAGGATTGTGGACACATGAGCTGGAACCTCTAACTGACAACTCACCATAAAATACTTGCACTTTTGCAGATTTAACGTGCAATCGTTCCAATTCTTTAGTGTTTCTGGGAACTATAATGTGCAGGGAAATACCTTTGACCATTACGCGTCTCCGAATACGTTCGGAACCGTGATTTTGCAAAAGCGCTAAATGGATAATTTTCATGATATTTAGTGTCACTTAGATTAGAATACATGTATAATTGTTTTAGGGACATTTTGACAAAAAAAATTATTTAAATACAATATTTTGGCAAAAATTAACTTAGAATTTTTTTTTTTCAAAATGTTCTCCTTTGTAAAAATGCTTCTATTATAATAATATTTTGCCTGTCTATAGCTCAGACCTCTCTACAGAGGCCCAACTAGAATTTTTGAAATATATAACTTAGAAGTGGGTTTATCCATATTTTACGACAACAGAGGGGAGCAATTTTAAGAAAAAAAAAACGCCGATAATTATTTCAATGGGTTGTAACTCTGAAAATAATGTGAATTTTTCAAAAATCGTTGTTGAGCCTCTGCAAAGAGGTCTGAGCTATATACAAGCAAAATATTATTATAATAGAAGCATTTTTCACAAAAGGAGAACATTTTGAAAAAATATTATTCTAAGTTAATTTTTTGCCAAAATAGTGTATTTAAATAATTTTTTTTGGTCAAAAGGTCCTTAAAACAATTTTATACATGTAGTCTAATCTAAGTGACACTAAATAACATGAAAATTATCCATTTATGCGCTTTTTTAAAATCATGGTTCCGTACGTAATCGGATACCTTAAAATTATCCGTATCATGATCTTATTATGACTGATTCATGCAAAAATATATTTAGTGGCAAAAAGGCACAGAAAAATTATAGATTTTGCGTTGTGGTTATACGTACTAAATTGAATTCAGTTTAAAGCACAAAACATTTTTAAATATTATGCTACACAATCATGTATATAAAAATGAAAGTTTCTAAGAACCAAAGAGTAAATTTATTATTGCTTGATATTGTAATTTAATTTTTTTTCGAAAGCTATGACGTGTTTAAAATTAATTTGTATGTTTTGTCACTTCTCCTTTGACTTATTGGTGAACATTTGCATCGAAGTAGTAAAATACAATTGAAAGATTCATGATACCTTTTTCAAAAATATTTTGGAGGCAGTAACAGTAAATATAATTTATGTTTTATATTGTTACGTAGATCGAGGTTCGAGGAGTTTTTGCTATCAGTCTCAGCAATACAGGATACAACAGTAAAATTTGCAAAATAAATCCCGGAAGGTCTTAAAACTTTCTACAGCACTTAGACACAATTATCAATGGCTAGAAATATAAATACGCAATGTATTTGCAAGCAATCGTTCCAACTATTCAACAGCCGAACTAATTGCTGGTCAACCCTTCAACAGTCAAGACAATACTAAGTTTAGGCGAGCGACTCCCTTTGTAAAAATAGGGAGGCTGCACGGATCCTTCGAGAAAAGATCCTCTATCGACATAGATCGTGATATTAATAGATTTTTCTAATAATTTCTAGAAGCATCCATATGGTCACCGCCAAAATGATCACCAACAGGGTCATCAAGTCACAAAAAATGATGCCAACTTGGCTCTATCACCAACATTTCGCCTAATTTCCATTGAATCGCCATTTAAGGAACAGTGTTGCTTGCGAATATTACAAATTTAGCATAAAAATAAATTCAACAGAGAGTAATATTAACGTATTACACATACAGATATAAATTATTTACTCTATTTTAAGCATTTTTACTCAAAATTCTTAACACTATTCAGATTATATTATTAAATTGATTCTGAAAATAAAAAGTCGGTTTGAAACAACACGAATTTTAAAAATATTAACTAGAGCTCTCAGACCAAAATCCATTTTAACTTTTATAGAAAATATATTTGGGAGTACCAACAAAAAAATTTGAAGACTCTGTCTTGAACAGAAAAAAACCCTTAGGGATTAGAAAACACATTTTCAAAATTAAAAGTCTGAGAAAAACACATTTAATGTTTTTAAAGACAACTCAAACTCAGTGGCGCAACAGTCCATGAGGGCCAGGGTCCACTGTACCCATCCCAGTATACCGGCGTTGACCACTGGGCACTCAGGTGCATGAGCAGATATCCCGATCAGGTGGTCAGTCTGAAGCGAGACTCCCAGTGTTTAAGTCCCAAGCAAGCTTGGTACTCATTTATCGACCCACTGCAATAGGGATGAAAGGCTAAGTCGACCTTGTCCAGCCCGGGAATAGAATCCGGACCTGTGGTGTGGAAGCGCAATAAGCTACCACTCGACCACTGGGCCTTCTTTTAAAGACATAAAACTAAAAATATTGCTCTTAAAACTCTAAATTTTTAATGTTAGTTTCTAACTTATGTTCTACAACAAAACGCTACTTTAATTAATATGACTGAAACATTCTTTTTAATTGAAAATATGCTTTTGCATAATATTGACGGATTTGTTACGACGACAGATAATTTAGCTTAATATTTTCACAAAAGTTTTAAACACAAAACATTTAGACTCAAATTAAAAGATACAAACTTAAGCTAGAAATAGCCAAGTTTGTGTGTGTGTGTGTGTGTGTGTGTGTGTGTGTGTGGTGTGTGTGGTGTGTGTGTGTGTGTGTGTGTGTTTTGTGTGTGTGTGTGTGTTGGGGTTGTGTGTGTGTGTGTGTGTGTGTGTAAATAGTACCTAATTGTTTCTCGGTTTTAAGTCAGGCAGTTTATCAAGTTTAAGTTTCTGTTGAGTGACTTTAAATGTACTAATGTTTTATTTTAATGTAGTTTGGTACATCAAGGAAATATTCAGTTCTTCCTGCAATATTTGTATTCAGAACATTTATATTTTCTAATCTCATTGAGGTATCAGCTGAAGGGCGGGTTTTTTTGGGATTTATCACCTTTTTAGTATTCCATCTCTTCCAAATTTTTTTCCCTCTTAGAAAATGAGAAAGTTTTGGGTGGCATTTTCTCAACAAAAAAAAATTAATGAAAACAAAAATAAAATTTTCCTAAGTTATATAAAACTATGTGTAAAATAAATATTGGTCTTAAAACCAATTTTAAATTTAAAGTAACAAATAGAGAACTCAAAAATTCAAAAACATAAAAAATAGAAAGATTTTAAATGAAAATTACCGTTTCATCAAAATGGATTGGGTTCAAAAATATTTTAATTAAATTTCAATTTAGAAATGCAAGAATGCTTTAAAATGAAACCGAAACTAAAATCTAGACTCAGAAAATTTCAAACATCTTAAAAACTAATCGGTTTTCAAATTTGAAATTTCGGGGCAAGCTTTTAAATAAAAGGGGTCATAGAAAAAATGAAAAAAAAAAAAAAAAAATCGATATTTTTGTTATTTTGGGGTGCTCTTATATGCCTCTCTCTCTCTTAAGTTATAATATAATTACTGATAACACTAACGTTAATAACTGAAACTTTTATGCTGTCCCTCTTTTTGTAAATATATTTTTTTTCCCACCCTAAAAAAAAAAATTTTGTTTTTGAATTAAATTTTATTTTAAAAAAAAGTAGTATAAAAAAAAATTTTAAAAAGTAAATTCCCTTTCTTAGACCAACAAAGAAAAATTTTTTTTTAAATACTTTTTTTTTAAAAAATTTTCAAATTAATTAAATATGTATATACATATGAAGAAATCACAGCATTAAGGGAAAATTAATTTTTATTAATTATCATTAAAGTATAGTTTTTCATCCAAAAAATCGTGTATATAAAAATTTCAGTTAAAATGAATGTTTTAAAAAAGTGAAAAAAAATTTTTTTTTCAAATAAATTAAAAGTTTTAATCCAATTCTTTTTGTTTTTAAAAAATTTTTTAACCTTAAATTTTTATTAATTATAATTAAATTATATTGTATTGTCTTTCCAAAATAATAAAGTATATAAAATTTCAGCTAAATTTACCGCTTTTAAAAATGTATTTTATTAACGTTTAAAAATTTCACCAAGATAAATAAATAAGTAAATATATAGAGAGTGTAAGCTAATTGTAGGAAAAAAAAAAATTCAAGTTGTTCAAGAATTTTAAAAGGCTTGTTTCATTCTTATAAATGTAATGCATATATTTATTATATTACACAACTTTTTTTAATCATATTGTGTTTCTATTCATCAAAAGCTTTAAAAAATATTTTGTGCGCCAACATAGTATTACAGAAAATCACTTTAGAATTCAAACTTTTTTTTTGTTGTCCTTACTTTATATATAGAACCTCTTTATCCCATATATATAAGTAAGTAGTATTCCTAAATTAAATATTTATTTACAGAATATTAAAGGTTAAAATAAAATAGTAAAAACAATTCCTGAGTGAGATATTTATTTGTGGGTTATTAAAAGATTATAGTTAAAACGTTTAATATAATGTAGAAAAATGTAATACCAAATTTAGAAAATGTTAATTAATAAAACACGCTTTTACTTACAGAAACAACAACAAAAAATTAAGCTTTCCCATTTCAAACAAAAAATACAAACTTAAAACCCAGGGTTTAATTAAATTTTAAAAAATAGGGGCCATTGGGAGAGCCCTTTTGTAGCAGGGGGGAAACCGCCGTTCAAATAATCGGGCCCCCCAAAAACTAAGGGGCCCCCACATGTGTGACTAACAGGGCTCTCTTTATCCCCAAATATGGGCCCTGAAGGAATTTTGATACAGGGCCCCCTCAGACATAGCTACGCCAGTGCATTGTAGTTAATGTTTTGAAATTAGAATGAATTGGTTTTTCAAATTCACTGTGAATCAGACAAAGATCGCCTCTTTCATTATATGGTTTGATTATTTTGTTCAAATGTGCTATGCAATTAAATTAATTGTCGCGAACGAAGTCAAAAATCTAGTTACTTTTGTAGTTAAAAAGGGTGGGCGTTGGGGAGGAAATTTTTTTTTAAACCCCTTTTTAACCCGTTTTAGTAGTAGTTGTGTTTTTGTCTTAGAATTCGGAATGTATCAGTTTTCTTAATTATTATTATGATTTTATTTCTTTTTTTATTAAATCATTTTTGCATCACCCAAAAACTCTCAATCTTAAGAGTTGGAGTATTTATGAGAATAGAATAGAATTTTAGGTCAAGCTCATCCCAGGATTTAAAAACGAAGAATAACGTAGGTGATATGTTTTTTCTTTCGTTAGAATTTTTGAAATCGAAAAAATTTAAATTTTCAAAACCCTATTTCCAAAAAAGAAAAGGGAAAAAAGGAAAAGGTTTTTGTAAAAGGAATTTTAGGGTTTTTTGACACTAACCCCCCCAAACGGTGAATTTTTTTTCCAAAATTTCCCCCAAAAAAAAACAAATTTTTTATTCATTAACTAAGCATAATTTTAATAGAATAAAAAAAAAATAAACCCCTTTAATTTTGGGAATTTTTAAAATTTTACACCATTTTTATTTTTTTAATTAGAACAAAGAAAAACCCCTAAAATTTTTTTTAAGCACACTCTGCATGGTAAGGAAGAATCTTCTTTTATATCTTTAGAGAAAATTTTTTTCATACTTACAAAAATTTATGTAAAGTATCTTTTTTGTGCACGATAAAAAAACCAAAAAAATTTGAAGGATGGGGTAATACCAAAATTTTATATAGCAAATGGGATTTGGAAAAAATTGGCTTTTTGCATTATCATTCCATTTTCATTTATTTAGATTGCTCATTGCCTTGCTAATCTCTGTTTTTTGTCGAATATTTTTAAAAATCTAAATTCCTGCCTTCAATGAAAAATTCCCCCCGCCCCAAAGAAAAACCCCCCCAAATTTAGAAGGAACCTTTAGTACCATTCACACAAAAAATTTTTAAAAACACTACCCCCAATTTAAACTCAATTATAAGAATTAAAATATAAAAAAAATCAAAAGTACGGGCAAACTGGTTGACCAAACTTCCCCCGGGCGAAAACCCGTTAAGGGAAATTTAAATTTTTTTTTTTTTTTTATTATTAAATTTTTTATATAAATATATTTCATCAATAAGTCTTTAGTCCATATTATGGACCCTTGAACTAAATTCCTTTTCTAGTGAATTTTTTAAAGTTTTTATAGACCCCTTTGGGGTTTCCCTTTTAGGCCCCATTGGGAAGGCTTCTTCAGGTAAAGATACAAATTTTTTTAGTCCAACCCCTGTAAAATTTTATTGAAATTTTATAAAAATCTTTTTTTTCTTCCTTAAATATTTCTCAAATCAATCAAAAAAAAAAAAGTCATTATTTGGGTTATGTCCGACTTAAAATTTTGAACCTGATTTTAAAAAAAGTGTAAATAAATTTATGATATTTAGGAATTTAATTGAAAATTTTAAAAATTTTTTAAGGACATTTAAAAAAAATTTAAAAAATATTTTTGGGAAAAAAGAACTTAAATAACCTTTTTTCCAAAAGTTTTTCCCTTTTTTAAAAAATTTTATTGAAATTAAAATTTTTCGTTTTTTTAAATTAGACCCCCTGTAAAAGAGGCTCAACTAATATTTTTGAAATATATAGCTTATAGAAGTGGGTTTATTCATGTTTTACGACACAACAGAGGGGAGAAACATTAAGAAAAATACGCCGATAATTATTTCAAATGGTTGTAACTCTGAAAATAATGTGAATTTTTCAAAAATCATAGTTGAGCCTCTGTACAGAGGTTTGAGCTATATACAGGCAAAATATTAATACAATAGAAGCATTTTTTACAAAAGGAGAACATTCGGAAAAAAGGTTATTCTAAGTTAATTTTTTGCCAAAATATTGTATTTAAATAATTTTTTTTTGTCGTAATGTCCTTAAAACAATTTTATACATGTATTCTAATCTAAGTCACACTAAATATCATGAAAATTATCCATTTATGCGCTTTTTTAAAATCAAGGTTCCGAACGTAGTCGCGGATACCTTAAATATGATTCTCTTGATTAAACACAAATTATCTTGCTTATCACTACAATCAAATAACAATCTAACTACAATGTCCGTCGTGTTAAAACACTCCCATCTCTTCTTATTACGCCAGACCACGCCCTGGGATCGCTCTCTCACCGAAGGAATTCCATTTCCTTCGGGCCAAAACAATTCAACGCCACCGCTTCCAAAACAAGGGACTCTCTCCCTCTCTGACCATACTTTCCGGGGTCAAGTAACCCTCACTCCAAACACAGCAACATCTCACCGGAGTAGGAACGTCGCCAACTCCTTAAGAATCTACCGCCAAACAGTACGCCAACGGTAGTCAGACACTACAAAATGAAAACATGAAATGAAATTACGGCATAAAAATGAGGCGTGAAAAAAGAAAATATCAATATTTACAATCCTGGTCAAGCAACAGAAGCCATCACCTTGAATTTATTAGCTATTTGATTGTAAAATAAATGTGTGATTTGTGCAAAATAAAAATATGGCGTCAAAAATTTCAATAGCAATAAAAACTCACATGAAGCAAAATTAAGACTTTTTAATTTACAAGGTTTTCAAAACGTTAAATTATCCATCATTATTAAATTACTCCAAACGCAAAATATAGGTTATGGTACCAAAAATACTATTTTAAGTGTTTTAATACAGTACAGAATGGGCTTAAATAGCCTATTATGGTAAAAACACATTGCAAATTATTACATTAAATAATAAAGAGAATGTTTTGGCAAGATTAAATTTCGAAGTGTTACTATAATGGATTTAAAACTTACTTTATACTCCTTCTACTGAATTATTAGAATTTATTTAACAGAGCATTTTAAATCATATCAATGATAAAAAGTAATTTCCCACTTTAAAAAAATGAAGATTTCATTAATTTAAAAGAGAGACAAAGATATATTTATACTCCATACAAAGTAGATGTTAATAGTACATAAAAAAAGTATTCGCTCGGAAAATTACGATAATTATGGTCTGCATAAAGGTATTAAAATTTAAAACAAATAAATCTAATTATAATTTAACTCTTAAAGAAGATCATGTTAATTATAATCTTTTTATATAAAAAGCGAAAAGCGACTCATTCATTCATTCATCGCGAGATCTTCAGAACTATTACTACGATAGATTCGAAATTTGGCACACATGTTTATTTTGTTAAGTAATGGTCTGTGAAGAATATGCGCTTTGCAGATATTGACTCCCAAGTAGGGTTACAAGGGCATTACAGATGTAAAAAATCGCATGTGAACTGTGTATTAAATCTACAGATTTGAAATTTAATGAGCATGTTTCTTTCATTGAGTAGAGATCACTAAGAATGAGTTTTACGGAAATAGACCCCTAATGGGGATTGCGGGGCGTTATAGATAGATTTTCATTTTTGAACTATTCGACCTAAATATATGAAATTTGGTTAGCATGTTTAATTTGCTGATAAAAGATCGAATAAAAATGGATTTTATTCAAATCAACCACAAAGAAAGGGTTCATGGGAGCGTAAAAGATAAATATACTTTCTTTTAAGAAATTAAATTTCCGTCCTTTATAAATCAAGAGGTCAGAGCTATAAGAATTTTTTTCAATACAACTGAATGCTTAATGTTAGTAAAACTTAGATATCGATGACTAAAAAACAGTATATAGTCAAACAACATTATGAAACACCCAGCGAAAAGAGGATGGATAACTGATAGTGGTAATATGTATTTAAAGAATTAAGGACTTGCCACAAAGTGAACCTGCTAGTGATAGTTTAGCCAATTTAGCTGATGTATATAGGGGCAGTGGTAGCCTAGTAGTTATGGTCACGAACTCATCACCAGCGTGTCATGAGTTCGAACCCTAGTGCCCCTGAAAACCTTCCGTGTAAAGGGGCTGATGCACATTAAATCGGTCGAGGCTCAAAGTCCTCCCATTGGAAAGAGGATTTCAGTTCAGATGCCCGCCTCGTTACTTTACGAGGTCCGTCGCCAACAGCCCTCGTGTTGCTTTCTAGTGCAACATTAATACAAAAACTTTTTCATCCTCATCATTTTAAATCATGGTTAGATTGTAAGTGATATCTGATCTCGCATCTCACGCTTCACCTTCTCTTCTCTCATATATGAAGACTTTCAGCCTTATTAAATTTAATATTAATTGATTCTGCTACACTGAGTCTTTGGTGAAATCATAACCACTCGACTGAAATATCAAGAGCCCGTGACCATCGTCTCTTGGCTACCAAGACCAATCACCATAAAACAAAACGACATCAACTCTCATTTAATGTTTCCACACATCGAACGATAAAAATTTATTCTAAGCCCATTCTTGATCTGTGCCCCTGATTTTGGTAGGCCACAAACGGTAAATTATTCGAAATTTTGAACCACAAATATAATATAGTAAATACCTTTAACTATAGTTTGATGTAATCCACCTTTAATGTAATCCACTTATGAAATTTGCCGCAGTTAAGAGCAGAAAAAGAATGGGAATCAATCCCGATTTGTCCAAGAAAACATTAGTAGCTCAAAGCACTAATAGATTACCAACCAATTTAACATGTGATGAATTGAAATGAAGTGGGCACTTTGTTTTGAAATTGCGGTAAATACAGCATGGTATTGTGGTCTGGGTTAGATTTCAAGATCATAGTGTATGGTGTTTAATACTGCATGTAACCTCTGCAACAAATCGTTAGTGCATTTAAAAATAATTGTATTTCACGAACTAAAATGAGCGTGATAGCTAAAAGAATTCTGACGCTTTCACAGTCAGTAACGAATCGATTGCTTTTGATAAAACAACGTGTAGATCAGGCACCACAGGACAGCCGACTATATAGATGGCGTAAGAATTGAATATGTTCTTGTTTTTAAGGAAATTACTGAATTCAGATTGACGAAATATATTCTGTTAAGTTAAATTTTGAATTTGAAAGAGCTGTAGTATAAAAAAAACTCGTTATTTTAAATTGTAGAGAATTTGAATCAACGTGAAAAGTATCTGGTTTAAGTGATGTATAAGGTGCCCCTTGACACATTTGACAGTTTCTTTTTATCTATCATTGAAATTGTCTCTAAACTATCTATAGTTTTACGTATATCAAGTCAAATTTTTAGGAATGCAAATTACAAATTTTAATTTTTTAAAATAGGATTTTACTGAATAAAATAATAAATTTTATCGTTAAGAATTAAACAGTACATTTTTAAAAAGGGATTACCTCTTTTAAAAATGTAGATTTGAAGTAGGATAAGTCCTTTTGAAAACTTGGCTTAGATGCTTTATACAACCAGTCACCATTGTGGGTTTTCACTGTCAATTAGGATTTCATAGACCTTTTGACAATGTCGTACCCAAACTGTACCGCAGAGTGCAAAATATCACAATACTTGTGAGGCACTGCTTGATACCATTTATAATCTTACTTCATGAAATTTATAGGATATTTCTTGTATCCTCCAAAATTGAATGTTTTCTCCAATTCTGCAATGTATTCGCAATTTTATAACATGTCTTTGGATTTTATTTTGTCTTTTTTTTTTATTAAATGTTGATCAGATAAAATTATTTCTAAACATTTTGGAGTTCATTACTTTTTTAGTACTGTTCCTTTTGTATTCATCTTGTTTTATATTTTTTTTTGTGATGAATGGTATTACACAAGTGAAAAAGTATCAATTCTTTTTTTTAAATTTTTGGAATCAAATAAACATTAAAGCAAAGATATTTTTTTTTAAAAAGTTCATTTGATGTTTTTATTTTTTTATTATTTTCAATGTAATATTTCATTAAAAAGTATTTAATGCATAACCTTCAATCTTAGGATTATTAGTAAACTTACTTAACTTATTTTAGTGTTATTTGTTCTTGAAATTATGCTTAATTATATCTCAGTTTAACAAAATGTTGTTTCACTTTTAGAAATTCTATTGGTACTTACGTACTATTGCAACAATGCCAGGATTTAACATAACTTGCCAATTTGGCAACCTCAATTTTGCATCTATTTTATGTGCTGAATTGGCTGAATTGTGCTTTATTTCATGTAATGTCACCAATACAGTTGTGACAGGAGCGTAGTTATTGCCGTATCAATGATATGGGGGCCCCCAACATGTGTGACTACAGTCCCACTAACAAGGCTCCCATATCCATAGAAGGGCCCCAAAGGAATCTTGATACAGGGCCCACTCAGAACTAGTTACACCAGTGAGTTGTGATAATACATACCGTGCTAATTTGATATCGGGGATAGTAGCGCCAAGCTGTTGTTTATGTTCGCCAAGATGGACGATAATATTACAATATGGTTACCGTAATATTTTTATCGTCTGTCGATGTGGTTGCCATGGGGATAACGTTTATTAGAAATAACTTTAATTCGTTTTTTCCCACTGTAACCCTTTACTTTCAGACGATATTAATAAAAATTTCTTATTTCTGTTAGAATTTAAACATTTTCAGTGTAATTTTTCTATTGCTTGCGTCTTCTGTTTAATTCTCTATTTTCGAATATGGATATTTCTAAAATGAGTGAGTACTAGAATATTTATTTCTTAAAAGAATAAGTGTTGTGCTTTTAATTATCGCTATAAATCGTTTATTTTCGTTTTAAAAATGTGTTTTTTTTACGTTCTTTGTTCGATGAAATTCGTTGAAGGAACTTGCAGTGCAAGTTTCATATTGCAAGCTTTCACTACTATGTAATTGATATTCTAAATTACTTTTAACATATGTTATGTAATTATTTTATTCATAATGAAAAAAAATGCAATTATTACTATGGGTAATAATCCTATAATATTCGTTATTTATAATTGTTTCTTTTAGCATTTATTTATAAATATTATCACTTATTTTGTTATTTATTTATAATTAATATTGTTATTTATTTATAGTTGTTATTTAATTATAATTATTATCTCATTTATTTATAACTATTTCTGTTGTTTATTTATAACTATTCTTATGTTGTTTATTTATAGTTATGTATTACGAGTTCTCTTATGCATTATTTTTATTTTTTTACAATTCGACGATTATTCTTTTTAATAATTACTATTTAATTATATTATATGATTATTATTTCTAATAACCGTTATAAAATCATACTATATGAATATTGTATATAATTACGATAAAATAATATTTTCAGATTATTATATGCTGCTTATAATACTATTATTACTACATATTACTTTTTATTAGATAATATTATTATTCATTATTTATTTATTGATCTAGTTTACTATCAATCTCTTCCTATATTCTTTATTTTAAATACATTTCAATGTATTTCAAAACAATTCTTTTAAATTTTTGTGTACCTTTAAATTACCGCTAGGACGCCATATTGGATTTCAATCCAGCAACAAGAAACGCTGCTTGACGTGATCCTTATCACGCCAAGCAGAACTTGGCGCAATTACCCCCGTTATCAAATTAGTTCCATAGTATGTAATAAATTTTTAGATGGTTACAAATACTTATATACTTTTTACTTATATCACATTTTTTTTTGTGCAGATTATTACTTTTTCTTTAAGATTGATTGATTGCATATTAACGTCGCACTGTTCAGCTACACATGGGCTTTTGGCGACGGACCACTTAATTTTGAACCATGGTCAAGTGATGTGGACGACACCTGAGCTGGCACCTCCCTCTCCTAACTACCACACCAATGGGAGGACATTTCAGCTCTCGACAGATTTAACGTGCATCGCTGCCCTACACGGCAGGTCTTTAGTGGTACTGGGCTTGAACTCGTGACAAGGCAAGCCACGATCCGATACCTATACCACTCGGCTACCGTGGCCACACTTTTTCTTTAAGAAAAACAAATTTGGTACTTGCATATTATTGCAATGCCAACGTTCAAGATAACTTGGCAACCGCGATTTTCCTCTATGCTGAATCGGTAACCATGTGTGCTTCATTTCATATAATGTTGCCAATAAGCTTGCAATAATACGCAAGTACCATAAATTTTTATGACAACTTTTTGAAATAGAATTGTTCATATGATACTGAATATGTACATTCCCTTTGCATAAATCAACTGGTTATGTCAAGTATTTGATAACTTTATATCATGAAAATAATTACAGTGGATTCCAGTGTAAAAGTGAATTATTTGATGGATGAAATGCATTTTAATAAAATATAATATTCTGACTAGTCATTTAACTAAAACATTTGAATTTTAATACATGTTTTCAAGTATTTTGATCACTCTTTTTATCATTTTTGAAGTTTGATATTTGCAAATCTTTTTAAATTCCTCTCATTTTAATTTGTGAAAATTTTTGTTGGTACTTACATATTATCAGAACCTTTTGGTAACAATATATGAAACGAAGCACATGGTTGCCAATTCAATGCATACGACACATAGAAAATCGGGGTTGCCAACTTGGCAAATTATTAATAAAGTTAGCAATTGTTGCGATAATACTCAAGTACTTTTTTGTTTTTATTCTATACACTACAATGAACTTGATGCGTGCATGTTTTTAATTTGTCGCATTTCAATGTTTTTATTTAATTTATTCTGTATAAATATTTAAGTAAAAAATTTATAGTTAATGAGCGCTATTTCCATTTCTGAGAATTCTATTATTTTTTCAAACTTTTATTTGAAGGTAACATATATCAAATTACATCTAACTATTGACTCTGTACATATAATAAATGGCATTTAATCAACTACTAGCAAAGTGTACCATTGAAGTTTGAAATTACATTCTTCAAGTATTAGGTATACATGCAATTATTTGTTGAACTTTAGTTCTGTTCAAAATGTATGTTGAAATTTATCAATCTTTTCCCATTCTCTATTGAAGCTTTTTCAAATTAATTAGATTTGTTTATAAAATGAATTTGAATTTTTATTCTGATTATTTCAGTAAATAATGCATAATATGCAAAGCAGGCATATAAATAATGCTTTAATAATTTAATAGTGGCTGCGGGGTAGCCTTGTGGTCAGGTAATGAACTTGTGTCTGTGGAGTGCATGTAATGAGTTCGAGCCTAGTACCACTGAAGACCCACTGTGCAGATGGGGCTGATGCTCATTAAATATGCCAGGGCTTAAATGTCCTCTCATTGGTGTGATTTAGAAATTAGGAGTATGTGGGGGGAGGGGGTAACAGCTCAGATGTTGTCCTTGTCAATTGACCATGGTTCAAAATTACAAGGTCCGTGTAGCTGAATAGTGCAACGTTGCTATTCACTCACTCAATCATTTAATAAAATGTTATTTTTTTTAAAAAAAATTTATTATCAACACAAAGGCTGTTTTAACTGTTATTTAGGTCATATTGTGTGAGTATCTATGCCATTCTTATATTGTGAACTTCGGAGTTCATTCTACCAGCGTTCATAAGGATGAAGTTTGGGAATTCAACCCTACCTTGTCCTTTTCCCTCATAGATCAACAAAAATTATATTTTTGCTGTAAAGATTACACCTTGACGCTTTCAACTATGTGTTTAATAGAATAATTTTTTATAAAATGTGGACTTTAAAAATAGATTTTGTGTAGGATTAAAAAGGGAGTAAATTGTTTTAATTCATTAATGATCTTTGTATAAATACTTTCAAAAACAGCAAGAACAAAAACACACTTGAGTTTATTTAGAATTTTCTCTTTGTTAGCACTCTTAACATCTACAAATTAACTAAACTACTAATTAACCAAACTGAATCAAACATAAACATTTATTAAATTGTTACGTCTTTTTTTTTTTCTCCTATTTTAACCCAAAAAGATTGAAGTCTAATACACTGATTCATTATTACATGAAAGAATTAAAAAAACTTCATGTTAGATGCATTGCAATATTTTAACTCTCTGAGGTATTTGTTACATACAATAAACTTTTTTTTGCATGATTTACCAGATAGTTATTGCTTTTCGATTTTTCAACTTCTCATATTGTCTTTGTGTCATTGTATTATAAGTTAGAGAACTCCAAACTTTTTTGATCAAAACTTCTGAAATTAAATGAATTGCAAATTGTTCCCTTGTATGTATACATGTGTTGCCAAAAACCAAATTACATATTTGTTTGAAACAATATGCTTACATTTAAATTAAATCGCAAATTTACATTTTTAATTAAAATTTTGCATGAACAGCTGTTGCAGTTTCTCCTTGAACATTTAGAGGTATTTTCCTCTTCCCCCATAGCTTCCTATGTCTTTATGTACGATGAGCTCCCCAGAGACTAGTGAAACTAAACAAAGAAACCAATGAGATAATCTCATTCTTAAATGATGCATAATAACTCGCAAGTGATCATGAGCTTAATTTTTTTTTTTTTTTGACGTTTCCTGCTTTGGAGTCTGTTGGTATAAGTGAACCTACAGATTTTGCATTTAGAATTTTTTTTTTGTTCACCAATTTCACAATTATTTAATTAATTGTTAAAAGAACTTATCATTGCATTAACTTCTTTCAAATTAAAATCATAACAAAGCTATACTGTTTTATTGTTCTCTACAGAAGCAGACAATGGCATAGAAAAATTCAGTTAATGTTGATATCCTTGGAATCTTACTATTTTTGTAGGGAAAGCAATTGATAAACTTAATATTTCTTTCATTGCTGTTAAATGAATAGTTTAAATAAACTACAATTTATAAGTGTAATTTTGAATATAACTTGCATTTTTTTCCAAAAATTATTTTAAGAAATATCAGACAATATGAAGAAATAAGTACACAGGACAGCTTTATTTATAATAGATTGATTTGTTTCATCTTAATATGTGTATTATGAAAAATATTTCCTAAATATCTTTTAATTTACATTAAAAAAAATTTTAAGTTGATGAAGAGATAGTGAAATATGTTTTATTTTTAAATACTGCAATTTTATAATGAGACAAATAAACAATGAGACAATTATAGTAAAATCACACCAATGAATCCTTTTTTCAGAATAAGCCCCTTTTTATTTTGTGATTTGAATTTTGTCTGTTCCTGAAAATATGTTGTCTTCTCTATTTTTACTTGTTTATTATTTTATTCATTATTACTTTAAAGATGTTTTTGATTTCTAAAATATTGATTTTCCCTGGTATATCTCATTTTTTTATTTATCCATATACAACTGTTAGTTATATTAAAAATTCAAAAATGGTTTCTTCTTTTTACTTTGGAAAGAAGTCACATGTTTTCTTTCTTCTCCTTTTTTCCCCCTTTTGTAATGCTTATAAAACAAATAGTTCTTTAATCTTCAATATAAACCTTCTCTTAGATTTCAGTGATTTTCCAAAATAGCATAGCAAGTGCATGTTTACTGAATTTCCTAAATTACTTCAGTATAAGCAATATCTGTTAAAAAGAAGTATCTATCTAGGATATCTTTAAAAGGGATAATTTTGGTAGTTTGAGCTCTAAATAATCTTTGTGAATTGACATTGTGTACACTCAAGCTTCCAAATGCAATAACATATGTTAAAAAAGTTCATAAAATACGTTTTAAGTATAAAGATTTCATTGTTGGGATACCATTTTTATCGCATTAAAATTGATTTTTTAGAAATACATTTCCTTAGACAATGCATAGCTTTAATTTTCTTATTTACTCTGCTGAATTAAAAAAAGGAAAAATTACTCAAATTGGATCATTTGGACTTGAAATGTTCTCCTGTTATTGTTTTATTGGGTTTAAAGGAAATTTCTGTCACTTTTGAACGTGTGAATTTTTGTGCTTTGTCGGTTCTTAGCAAGAATTCAGAACCAACTGAAACAGGTTTAAACAGTTAGATTAGTATATTATTGAGGATTTATTCATGTTTTTTTTCTATTTTAGTCAGTTTTTTTAAAATTGTAAAACTGTCAATATGAGCGAAGAAAAAGTGCACTTAAGACATTGAATGTTTGAGTTCTTATTAAGGAATAATGCAATGGAAGCAAAAAGAAACTTGTGTGAGGTGTTTGGAGAAGAAGCAGTAAAAGTTGAACATGCCAAACATGGCTTATGAAATTTTGCTTGGGTGATTTTTCTTTGAAAGATTAACCCAGATCAGGAAGGCTATCGGATGCCTGTGAGGAAGTGCTACTCAATATGATCAAGATATAAATCCCACTTTAACTTTCACAGAAGTGGGCTTCAAGCCTGGAATTCATTAAACTACTACTTTGGATTACATTAAAGGGCTTGGTTTTGTGTCTAAACTCTCTGTTTGTATGCCACACGAATAAAGTGAAAAAAATTTAATGGACAGAATATCGATTTGTTCTTCAAATCATCCTCATCACAAAAGGGAACCGTTTTTGGACCACTTGGTGACTGGAAATGAAAAGTGGACTGTGTGCAAACACGTGGTTAGAAAAAAGCTCATGTTTGCAAAGTGGAGACATCCAAAGCTGGCGTGCATCAGAAGGTTATGTTGTGTTGTTGGTTAGACAGCAAGGCTATAGTGCCTTATGTGTTGCTGAAAGGAAATAAAACAGCTATTACTGTTCACAACTTGATGTTTTGAATAAAGAAATTCAACTTAAACATCCATATTTGGCCAACAGAAAGGGTATGATTTTTCATCACAACAAAGCTAGACTACACATGGCAAGAAATACCGTGCAAAAAATTGCATAGTTGAGCATCCACATCCAAAGCTGGCGTGCATCAAAAGGTTATGTTGTGTTGTTGGTTAGACAGCAAGACTATAGTGCCTTATGTGTTGCTGAAAGGAAATAAAACAGCTGTTACTATTCACAATTTGTTGTTTTGAACAAAGAAATTCAACTTAAACATCCATCTTTGGCCAACAGAAAGGGTATGATTCTTCATCACAACAAAGCTAAACTACACATGGCAAGAAACACCATGCAAAAAATTGCATAGTTGAGTTTAGGAAACTTTACCTTAGCCAGCATATGCTTCTGATATTATACCATCTGATTATCATCTGTTTAGGTCACTTCAAAACTTTCTTGATGGAAATAAATGTATAAATTATGAGAGTGTCCAAATGGCAGTAGAAGAATACTTTGTCTCCAAAACAGAGAACTTCTTTTTCAGGGGGTCAGATAAGCTACCAAAACACTGACAGACAGTTGTAATAACAAAGAACATAAAATATTAGATTAAATTTTAAATAAAAGTGAAAAGAATAATTGTTTTTTCTTTAGAAAAAACAACAAAATATACCTTACATCCAATATATCTGATTTTTTCATAATCAAAACATATAATTTTTTTAAATGCGTTTTTTAATATTTTTTTATTATTCAAGTAGAAAATATTTGACTAATTCTTTTTTTTTTTCAGTTAAATTATTATTGTCATTTTCAAGATTTTTTATTAAAATTTCATGCTTTTACTGTATATTTTATACATTTTATTTTTATAAAATGAAAGTATTTTTAATAAAATTTTGCTATTTTTGTAGGTTTGTATTATGTGGGCCTTTTCACAGATTACAAAAATTTTGGACTTGAAATTAAGGAATTTTGTCAAAATAAACCCAAAAAGGCTCTTTTAACAGCAACAGGTAACAACAAAATTTTCTAGTTTATTACTAAAATATAAATCTTTTTAATTATTGTTAAATAGTTACATATTGTATATATTACAGATGAAATAATTGTTATAATGAATATATTTTGAAGCTTCATTTAGTAAAATATAGATTATTGAAAAATTTATGAAACAGTTGCAATTACAGAATTATGATTACTATGATATTTAATTCTTATTTTTGTCATTGTTTTTCTTCTCAATTATTGTCTTCCAACCTATTTCACTGGATTCATTTGATAAAAAACTTTATTTTCCTGAAGTCAAAACTGTTTTAAAGGCCATTCATGCCTAAACAGTATCAGTTGCAAAAATGTACATACAGTGAAAATAGTTGAACTTGAAACTGAGGAGGACTGAAATTCTTTTCCGTGTTAAGGGATATTGAAAAAAAAACACATATTCAACAAAATTAAGTTTACTAGAGCACATTTTATTTACATAGATATGTATTTATGTATGTACTTAATAAAAATTAAGGAAACAAAAATATTCACAAGAACTTTATGAAATTTAATACAAAGCTTCAAGTTTTTAGAAAAGCAAAACTTTTATTAAGTTTTTGAAAAATAATTTGATTTTTTTTTTTGCATTATGTTTTTTAGTATCCATTTGTCCACAAATTGTTTGATGTGTCCATTTTGTTATTCATTTCGCCTATGGAATGCGCATTCTAAATAACTGTGCATACTTTTTTCATGATGTTCCTCATTTTGATGTTTTCATGTGGTGTTTGTTAAGGTGGACAGTGAAAGTAGCTTAGATAAAATAAACTGGCTCATGGCGCAGGCTATTATATTCCCAGAGTATTTCAAAGCCAAGTTGGGGTTCTTTCTGTGAAACATGTGAAAACCACTTCTCCTTAATTTCACACCCCTCTTATATCTCGCTTGCATAACTGGTGTTTTCTGTATTTTGTTCATTCCCAGACGGGAAATCTTTTCATTTTAAGTGATTTTCATTTCATGTTAACACTAGAACGTCTGGAATTTCGATTACACTTAAACATCCACCAGTGTCGTTTCAACACTGTGATATAAAATGCATAAAACAATTGTAATAACTAAATAATTGCAGAACTACTGTTCAGTAGGGTTTAGTTTTTAGACTTTTTAATGTTATTTCATGTAATTATATATTACGACCCTTTATATCATAATAAACTGACATTGACATAACATTTCATGAAGCCTGTTGGACCACTTGCTTTGTCACAAAACATTTCAAGTCAGAAATCTGTCAGGAACATTACTATTATGTGGTATCCATTCTGTGCCATCCCTAGCAACATATATATCAGGATTTACTGGAATGTTATCAATTTCATCTGCTCTTTCTTCAGATTTTTCGCCATCACTTTCACTCAATCTTATGTATTAATCTAAATTAGAACAAGACAGCTCATCACCATCCGATTCATTCTTAGAAAAGCTCTTGCTACAAATTAGCAATTTCATCTTGGCTTAGACCTTTTTCTTATGAGTCATTATTTCAGGGTGTCTGCTCTGCACAAGATTTGAAAATCGAATGAAATTTTTTTATGAGCAGATAAGCACTGTGAACCCAATAACAAGGTCAAATAAATGTGCAATATTACTTCTGGAAGTTTGTTTTACTAATGGTATCTACTTATTTAACTATCTTTTACTGAACGACAGCTATTTATAACGATAAATTGCCTTGGTGTCAAAACAACATTAGTGGTAGTATTTTATATCCTAGGTATTTTTAGTAAAAAATTTCTCCTAATTAACCCAGAGCCACAAAGCTTTTTATGCCTAATCACCATGGAAAATGATTAAAAGTCACGAAAAATTTTCAAATTCCCTGCAAAAATGCAGAAAGGAGAACAAATTAAACTGGCTCTAACACCGACAGACCTGTTGTTGTTTCTTATGCCACCTGATCTCAACTGCATCAGATCCAGGCCCACGAAATTCATCATTGCAAGGGGCTAGATGTACGCCTGTTGTTGGCCATAGCCTTGAACTCCATATAGGTGACAGTATGATTTAGCTCGGTTCCACCCCAATTTAGAAGTAGAACACTCTGGGGGAGGGTCAGGGGCCTCCCACCTCTCATCTCTTGCCACCAACCTCACGAGAGGACTTGTGGCTCAACGGCTGTTTAGAGTACCCTCATGCCACAAAGGCACAATACATTTACAAACATTCATGTCTTCTCCGGGATTCAAACCCAGGCCCTACAGCACAGCAGTCAGCACCACTATACTGGATGGGTGACAGATATTCTATTGTTAAGTAAAAAATATGCATGAAAATACATTGTAGCTTGTCTGGACCATTATATTATCTTGTGTTAATCGATATTTCATCTTAAGCATTTTCGCATTAACAAATTTCACTGTATTTAGCTATATGTATCGGTTTTTCTTGTGAAATTTCTTGTTTCTTATTAAGATCTTTTTTTTTATTGTTTGTGAGCAAAACATTGCTTTGGGTCTAAAAAAAGCTAAATTTTCCACATTAAATTAATAATTACCTATGACGTGTGTGTGTGTGTGGTGACTTTACATTGACATGTGGCTAATCAAAAAGTACCCTTTTCATTCTACTTGTTAGACTCATAATAGTTCAAGAGTTTTTTTTTCTTTATCATTTTTTTTATCAGAGTTTTTCAGAAGCAAGATAAATTGCTTATTCAGACATAGAAAAATGTCTAAAATTTCTTTTGGGCCCCTTTGGAAAGTTAAAATAATCAGCTCAAAAAATGCTAATATAAAGAAAGGTAAAAATAGGAAAACAGTGTGTTTGATTTTATTTGAATGAACAGTGAAACCAAATTATTTTTTAATACTAATGAACTAATAATAATATCTAATATCACATTAATATCTATTAGTCTGCCAAATTTTACAAATCTTACAGAACTTAACAATGCAAATCAGCTATGTTTCTTTTAATACGGAAATTACTAATTTTGTTGAAAATTTATAAAAAAACAATGTTACCAAAAAAATTTACTAATTATTATAAATATGATCTATTTCTGTTTAATTGTAACAATCATTATGAGACAAGCAAATTGAAAAGTAAATTAAATTTTTCAGAAATATTCATGTTGATGGATTATCAAAATGAGAAAATAGTGAATTGGTATAAATGTAGTATGTATAAATATATTTTTTAAAAAATATCAACAACTTATAATAAACATTTTGTAATTTTTTGTAGATTTCAAAGTATCTATCATTTAACAATCTTTAACTTCAAAATGATCATTCAGTGAAAGCATTTTTGATCACGACATTAATTCCCAATATCTAAAAGAATTTTCGTCCATTAATAGTAAATTTCAACAAAATTTATCAATATTGGATTTTAAAATATAAAATGTTGTAAAATATTTTCTCTTTTATTTTCATAAGTGTTATGTATAAAAGACTGTTAAATCATATGGAGAGCTATATAAAACTACTTACATAAATTATTTCTTTATAAGTATAAGGCTGAAGGCATGCAATAAAATTTTTGCCTTTGTTTATAAGTTTTTTCAATTAACTTTAATTATAACTCTTAAGATTTGTAACTCTTGATTCAAAATTCAACCATTAAAATTTAAATTTTGAAAAAAATTATTTAAGTATTTTTAATATGCTGGTGCAGCAATCCCTTCCCCCATGCAACTAGCAAAGGATGAAAATAAAAAACACTTAATGAATGGCCCAAATAGGGATTCCTTTTTGTTCCAACCTTTTTATCGTTGCAGACTGGTCAGCGTTTGATAATTTTACTGTGGCCCGCCGAGGGTGGGACACGTTGATTGTTTATATTTTAGAGATTATTTTGATTTAACAATTTTAATTTAGTTACATTCAAATATGCCTTCAGAATAAAATATAGTTACACCAAAAATGAATAAAAGTGATTTAACGTGGAATATACAGCGATTTCCGTGGAAAGTTGGGCAAATCTGAAAGAAATGCACCACTTTAAATAAAATGGCAATAGTTTAATGTTCTTTAGGCGTCCCGGCACCATTTGTTCCACGGACCGGTCCGCGGACCGGGGGTTACGGATCACTGATCTAAGGCATACACAGAATAGCGTAGACTGGTAGGTCAGTGGTTCAAATAAACACCCTTGCCAAAGATTCTTCACTGGTAACCATAACAAATATCCATTCTTATTGTAGTATAATTTCCTGAATTGACTAGCCTTATTTGACTGCTCAAATTAATGATTACATTTTTTTTATATGTATACAACATATATGATAGTTTGATCATTGTATTGGCACAAAGCTAAAATAAAATGTATGTGTTATAATCAGTATTTTCTGGCATGTAATTTTATTCTTCGTTGAAATATTCCATATTTTCAATTTATACAATCCATTAAGAACAGAATAAAACAGAAATAAACAGAGGTACTAACAGTAGTTTAAAAAAATTACATTGCATTATAATAATTATTTTGCAATAAATGTTTAAGTTGACAAAAATATTAGAAATGATGGAAAAATATGCTCTTAATGAATTATAAAATCACTTGTCTAAGAACAAAAAACAATCTAAAAATTATTATAATATTAGCCCTTTATTTTATCCTAATAACAAACCCTCTTTTTTTTTACTTTGAAATAACTAAGCCCTTAGGTTTGATTTTAGAAATTCTGTGATATTCATTTACTATATCTACTCTACTTCCATTTGTATTATTAATAGCAAACTATTTATTATTAGCTTGAACTTTGGAGGGTAATGCTTCCCTAAAGTTTTCCATTTGATTCAAGTTAGGACTCCCATTAGCTGTGGTAGCCAAGTGGTCATGAAACTTGTGGCTGGCATTGTATAGTCACAGATTCAAAACCTAGTGCCACTAAAGACCCACTGTGCAGAGAAATAGATGCACGTTAAGTCTATCAAAATTCCACATTGAGAGTGAGTTTAGAGAGGGGGTTCCAGCTCAGATTTTGGCCTTATAACATGACTATGGTTCAAAATTATGAGTTCTTTCACTACTAGTCTTTGTGTTACTTCAAAGTGCAATATTAATTGGAATCAAATCAAATCGAATTTCCATTTGGTCATTGAAAAACATTAACTTTTTTCTTTTTAAAACCATTTACATTTGAAATTGGTTGTATGATAGAAAGTATTGCCCTTCAGAAATGTCCTTGATAAAAACTCATACGGTGTTTGATCAGATTCCCCAAACAGTTACTATTCCCATATATCAACTGAAGCAACTTAGACTTTTCAAAAGTTATTTGTAGTCATCAGAACTGTCAAAGTTCATTTTCTTTTTATTAGTAAATATAATTTATTTCATCAGTAATGTAATGTATGTTTCCACTTACCATTTCTTGACAGCCTTTAGCCTATTTCTTTTTGATAATGTTTCAATGATATGTCCTTCATTTGTGTTATGTCAAGATTAAATGTAAAATCATAATCGTTTGGCGAAGTAGTACATGAACTACTCAACAAGATAAAAGGGAAAATAATGTTCTTAATTGCTGTTCTGTTTATAAGGTTTTATTGGAATAAAATGACGGCTTAGTTTGTTTCTTGGTGCCATAAATTAATTTAAAAATAACTTTAAATACGTAAAATAGTTGGTGTCTGCAAGATATAGATTGTGAGGCTAAAGAGGTAAATGCTGAAAGGAGAAAGGTTACATTGTGTAGTGTTAACGTAAAAGAAAACTTTCCTTCGTATGCACAGAAATTTTCAAATTATCACTAAAATCAGGTTAGTAGCAGGAATAAAAAGATTCATTGCTAACTGTTGTAAAAGGCCTGAGGATAGAAATGGGGGAGAAATCTCCAATACAGAGTTTGAGAATGCAGAAAAAGTATGCACAAATCCATTTGTCATGCAGGTACTCAAATACTGCTTTCAATAATAAGGGGAAAATATTGGATTTTAAAATCGAGAACTGCCAGCAAGATTATTAGAAAGTGTGTTGTGTACAGACGATGCAGTGTATGACCAGCTGCCGGTGCTCCTGCTGCCTTGCTTGAAGACTGAGTTAGGGATGGAAAGGTATTCAATGTAACAGGTATTGATCTAGCTGGCCTCCTCTTCCTCCTAAATGGTGATAAAGTGAGGACGTAAGATTAAACCGCCTCAAAAGCTGGACTTATTGAACTTAACGGTCTTTGAGTCATAATTGACTCAAAGGGGGGAGTGTGTTATGTCAAGATTAAATGTAAATAAAACCATTATTGTTTGGCGAAGTAGTTCATGTACTACTCAGCAAGATTAAATGTAAAACCATAATCGTTTGGTGAAGTAGTACATGAACTACTCAACAAGATAAAATGAAAAATAATGTACTTAGTTGCTGTTCTGTTTATGAAAGATTTTATTGGAATAAAATGATGGCTTAGTTTGTTTCTTGGTGCCGTAAATTAATTTAAAACTAACTTTAAATATGTAAAAATTTTCATAAATTCTGTATTAGTATTTGATTTAAGATTCTTAAAATGTGAAGTTTTTTTTCTGAAACTTTTCAAAATTTCTCTAGTCAAAAGACTTTTTAGCTGACAGTTTTAAAATTTGCCAATTGTCCTGTGCAATCAAGATCCTTTTTCTTCCAAATTGTTTTACACTGCCCTCCAAAAGTTAAGGTACAATCTATTTAATGTGTCTAATTTGAAAAAAAATGAACGTACAAACAAGAAATTTGGGGGAACATTCACTAAACTGTTTCTTATTAAATGCAACACATGGATTTGCAAAAGTGTTTTACACAAACATACTTTACAACAAAAAAAGCACTCTTGAAGAAAAAATCCATTATTGGAGAAAGTTGTACATCACAGTTTTATCTGGAAAAATGTCATGGAAACATTACAAAAATGGATTTTAATGAGAAATGTGTCCAATCTTAGCTGCAATACATTGGTGGCATTAACATTTCTATGCTACTAATTTAGTTATCGGATACCACAAAATGGGAATTAAGGATCAAATATGGAGTAACCTTGTTCCAGCTCATGTAAGGACCTTGAAATTGGACTTAAAACACCACATGTCTACCAAGGTGGCCCAAATATGCTCTATCGGATTCAGGTCTGGAGATTGAGCTGGGCATTCCATTCATTCCAAATTATGACCCTGAAAATAATTCTCAACAAGCACAACTTGGTGATTTCATACATTATTCATCCACAAGAATGAATTCATTACCAATAGCAGTGATGTGTGGGTGAATATATTGATCAGTGAGCTCACCCCTATAGTCACTCCCTTCACTCCAGTCAGAATTCCTCCATGGATCACATGCAGATCAGTGTAACCACCCAAAGAGGTTGTTGAAACCATGATTCCACCACTTCTATAACTGTGTTTTTCAACAGTGTTGTATTGATGGTATCTGGTGCGTTGCTCCCACCAGATCAACAAATGCCTTGAATTGCTCTCCAGTGTGAATCTGGGCTCGTCTGTGAAGAGTGCAGAAGTCCATTGCTTTGTGGTCCAGGAAATGTCTTTTGTCCAATTTTCAGGGGCACATCTCTGTCAATGGCTTGGGGAAACACACATGTGGGAGTTTTACTTAGAGACTTGCATTGTGTAGGCATTTTTGCACCATGGTAGTGTAGATTCTTGTCGCTGATACAACAAAATAATTTGCAACGAGCTGAGGCATCATAGTGCATCTTCTCATTCAGCCTAAAAGTGTTAGAAAACAACCTCGCACAGGTGTTGTAACTCAGGATTGACCTGGAACACATGTCTTCTAGATACATAATCTTTAAATTCCAATTGATCCTACAGTTGTTGGATCACACTGGGAGCCAATTTGAGACGCTCTAGCCACATTAACTTGTGACAATCCCTTTTCCATTCATCCCAATGTGTGCCACCTTAAAGTACATGATTCTTATTCACATAAATAATAAAATTTATTGTTGATGCCATTTTTTTTATCACAAGTTTTAAAAAAAGCATTGTACCTTAACTTTGTTGGCCAATGTATTTTGATTGATTCATTTTTTTTTAATTTTGGCATTGTAAATGGCAGTTTTAGAAAGCTTCATTAACCAAGTTATTTCTTTATCAAATTTATCAACAGACTCGTAGAATTAAATTTTTTGCACTCAAATGCACAGTAAGGTAATGTTATCATCAAGTACTAACAAATATATTTTATAATGATTGTGATCTGATCTATAATATGCTATTGTTTACTTTACTACTTGGCTTTTTGTTCAATTCATATGTAGAAAATTGTCTGGACCTTTATGCAATAAATTTCTAGTTCTCAATTTGTGACCAAATTACTTTTTTAGCATTTGTTTACCATTTAATTTCTCTCCCCCTCCCCTTCCATTCTAGATAATACTGACATTTTGAAATTTAAAATGCACTTCGCTAACATCATTAATTTGCTACTTTCTGTGCTCATTTGAGTAAACAGATAATTTTATGTATAAACCAATTTTCTCTATTTAGCTCCATCAACATGAGATTATTTTGGAAATTCAATTTCTATTATTTAGGAGCATTAAATTTCTGGTAATTATATCTGTTAATAAAATGAATGTGGTTGTGATTGATTTTTACTTTGTATTAAATTAGATTTCAATAAAAAAAGAAAATGTGAAATTAATTATTATGGCATGTAAACTCTGAAAACAAGTTATTGAAGTTAATTATTCAAACCAAACTAATTTTCTCAATTTAATCTATTTCATGAATGGCAGAAAAAATATTAAACAATTTTCACTTTTACATTATTATTAATGATAATTTCTGTACATTTGTAACTGGATTGCTACTCCATTTTTCTTTAAAAAGAAATTAATATTAAATTTAAGCTTGTATGATATATTGATATAATCTAAGATCTAGTGTGCAAAAGTCTGTATTAAACCCTTCAAGACGACTATCACAAATACGTGCCATCATGAAGCCCTCACTGTTCCCGAATGGCATGTATCTGTGACAGAGTGTTTCTTCTTCCAGGGCCGATCGTCACAAATCCGTGACACTCCTTTGGAACGTTTGAAAAGCTCAATTATTTGACAATGAATGGCATTACAGGTTCATAAAATTTGAGATATAGATCTGACCTACTTGAAATGAAAGAAATATTACTCACATTCTTGTGGATTTTGATTCACAAGCATTAAAGGAATTTAATGCTTTATGCTCTTGAAATAAACACATGGTTTTTGTTTATAGCAAGGATGAGAGTTTTACTTTCATTAAAGCATTTGGTTTGGGTTTGCAGTATTGTTTTTAATAGATAAATAGATCTGGTAGATAAAGAGTTTTTTTTTTTTTTTTACTGTTACAAGGTCTAAGTGTGTTCTAAATGTTTAACTGAACTTGGAGTAGTAGAAATGAGGCAAAATTGATTCTGAACAAGACTTTAAGAGTAGTGATGGTGACAAATAATATATTCTGACTGTTCTGTTCATTGGGAATTTAATGATAATGATATTTCAGACACCTGTATGCCAATTACATAGAACAAAAATGCCTCTCTATGATTATCAACAATGGAAAATTTACGTTTTCATATTTTTTTTTACATTCCCGTTAAAAATCCCCAAAATAGCAAATGATATATTAAGAGTGCAAGAATTGCAATGTAGGATTCTGTGCAGATTCCTGTTTTAAAATGTTTCTTTCTTTAAAAAAATTTAAGAAACATGTTTAGTTTTCAAATGTATAATGTTAAGAGTCAAAGATATCACTCAATGATAAATAAATTTTGACAATTAAATGTTTTAAAAATTGTGTTTTAACAGAAAGTAACTTAAGGAAATAAAATATGTTAATACAAAATATATGAAGGATATGCCATTTGCATAATTTACAGAATAATATTAAACAACACATTCATATTTCAGTATTTTCATGGATTTAGGCTTAACTACAATAAACCTTCCAGCCTGTGAGTGATTCTTGCAAAAGAAACCTCTCACCCCCTAGTGGTATGCACATGTTTGCATCCTTTGTCCCAAAAGGCTTAATGACATTTGGAAGCTTTGAGGTCAAGAATATTTATTGAATATAATTATTTTGTAATTGACTGAATTTAGATCATTCATTCTGTAAAAAGATTCTCATGACTAGGCGATGCTACGATATGTTACAATTCTGATCATATGTGTGTTTGTACTTGCTATTATATAATTGGGATTGGTACAAAAATCTAATTTTCATATGTACCTGTTGTTATTGTTTCTAATGCCAGCTGATGAACTGTGTCAGACTGAATCCCACAAAATTCATCATGGCAAGAGGCTAGTTTTACATCTGTTGTTAGTCACAGCTTTCAGCATAATGCAGGTGACACTACAATTTGGCTTGGTTCCACCCCAGTTTTGAGGAAGAACACTCTGTAGGTGATAGGGGGTTTTCTACCTCTCTTCTCCTTCCATGAACCTCTCAAGAGGACTTGCAGCCAGACGAATATTTAGAGTGCGCCATGCTGCACAGGCACTATACATTTACTAACATCCATGCCTTCCCTGGGATTCAAACCCTGGCCTTATGGCACAGGAAATTGTATCACTAACCACTATTTCGTCTGAGTCGCTTAAAAATTACCTAAATTTTAGGCAAATTTTCCTCAAAGTGATACTTAAATTTTACAATAAGTGTTTTTAATGTAATGTCTCAGTAATTAAAAGTATTTCTAGATAATTTGCTATTAATTGGTACAAGTATTTTTTTTAGATTTCCAAAATCTGTATTTGCCAAAATTATTTTAGTAATCCACTTGAAATTTCATTGTAATAATGAAGTTAAAGTTATTTTATTACATATTAATTAGCTAATGTCTTACATTAGCAAATGAGAAATTTTCATTAGTTTTAATTGTTAAGTAATAAATGTTGCATTTAGTGAATGAAACTAGTATTAAATTACAAAAAAATATTTCAAAATATGTATCTAATTCGTTTGTTATACATTATTATTCAAGTTATCAAGTTAGTTATAATATCAAGTTAGTTAGTTTTTTAAAGAAAATTTATTATATTACATAAAAAAAATCATTGAGTAATTCAAGTTTAACAGAGATAAATATAATTAAAAGAATTATGTATTGTAAGGAATGTAAAGTAGATGGTTATTATTTGAAAGGAAGATGTTGTAGAGTGGAAATTTGTTGTTGCATTTTGTATCATAATTCTAATTGCATTAAACTACAAAGATTAGTGTTTTTATATATACAAAAAAAACCCACACACACACACATTTTTTAACCTCTTGGGCACCGGTTGTATTTAAGTTGCAGTTTCCCATGATACCCAATTCTAAGTTAAAAAATTACTAATTATAAGTAAGAGATAAAAATAAAAGAAACAAATATAACACCAGAAAAATTCGAACACCATTATTGCATAAATTCCTCTGCACCCTCTCATTTATTGCTGTTCAATAAAAATTGGTCCACCATTAATAAGACTAGAAAGAATCACTGAACTATTTATCTGATACTGTAAATGCAACACTGTTTATAATCAGTACTAGTAGTATGTATGTGGACGAAAATTATGAGAAAATTCAAAAAGCTACAAAAATTGTTGAATTGTTTTTTTAAACCACCTAGTTATAAACTGAGGAAATCTGAGAAATTAAAAAATTTACCTTTCATTTCAGTGGCATCTGATTTATAAAGAAAAGTAATGATTAATTTCAGTTATAAATTTATACCAACTCCTTGAGATATCACATCTTAACACAATGAATCGAAAATGAAAATCGCAAAAGCTTTCATAATACTTCACAGTACTCACTTTGGGAATTACTGACTTAGGTCACAAATTTAACTACAAAGTTTCTAATAATTCTTGATCAGAATTGTTCCTAGAAACATTTCTTTCGTATGAATTGATTTGTGGAAAGGTAATTTAGTATTCATATTAAAGGAGGTGATATGAATATTGAATTTGAATCAATATACCAGTCACACATAGTATCATTTTCTGCACATTTAATACTACTGTACTAATTCTTTGTATTATTTTTTACATGTTTAAAGGTCCATTTTTTCGTGGTGTTCTTTTTTTTAACAATAAAAATTAAGATTTATCTTGCAACTTCTGTATTATTTTATTGTACTCTTTCTTTGTTTCAGTATTCATGTAGCATTAAAATAAAAACTGATAATCAAGTACTAAACTTCACAACTAATTATGTTTAAATTCAATATCAAAAATGTTTAAAATTAAGTTTTGGTTAGAGAGGCTATTGAATTTGTTTTTAATACGATTTGAAAAGGTGTATTGAATTCATTCATTCTTAGTTATTCTAAAAGGTTTGGAACATTTGGAAATGTTCACATTATTCTTATTGTTATTATATATTTTAAAGTAGAAACTTTTTAGATTAAAGAGGTTCACATTTCAAAGGTTAAAGAAAGCTTTGGACTGTGCTTTATAATTTAATCCTTAAAATTATTAGTGTATATATTTTAATTAATTTTAAACTATATTATCTTAATTAATAAATTAAAACATCATAAAGATTAAGTTATTTTACCTCATAAAATTTGTAAATAATTTGATACATAATTTTTTTTTCAGGTTTAGCTACTTTTTTTGGAGCAATGAAAACAAATCCTAATGAACATTATTTTCTTGATCAACATGTCAGAAACTCTTCGGCTCTCATTATGGTTGCTGATCCAATTCGAAACCCAGCAGCTGAAGAATATGTGGTATACCTTAATAGATGTTTAAACCAAGGTTTGCTCAGGCGAACAAGCTGTTTATTTTTTTCAATAATGTGGGTTGCAGATTATCATAAGGATTGTAATATTTATCCTACTCAATGTAAATATCTAAGGCCTGATTTCTTATATTTCTATAAAAGGATTATTGATGTAGGTGTGTTTGGAACATGGATAAATTTGAAATTGAAGATGAAAGATTATGATATAAATCCTAATGAATGGAAAGAATCTTCATAATCTATGCCTACTATAATTGATAAATAGAATAAATTAATGTTGTTCATTTCCATTAAATATTACATGACATTGTATGAAGTGTCTTAGCCTTTACAACATGTATATGAAACTTCCAGTTTGTCAAATATCATATGAGTAATTGATTTCATCAAATCTCCATGCTAATATATTTATGTATTTTAAAAATAAATTTGTTGTTAAATTATTTTAAGCCTGACTCTTTTTCTATAGTTAATTAAATGTCTAGAAATTTTTTTAAAGAAAAATGTGAATTGTAATTCATATGTAGCAGTGCTTCCCAACCTTTTTATTGCCATGGACCAATCAACATTTGATAATTTTACTGTGGCCCCCACTGGGGGGGGGGGGGGCCCCAGATAGTTTATATTTTAGTTTGCTTTGATTTAATAATTTTAATTTAATTGTATTTTTAAACATGACTTCAAAATAAAATACAGTCGCACCAAAAATGAATATAAAGTGATTTAACATAGGATATATAAAGTGATTTCCAAGGAAAGTCTTACAAACCTGCTAGAAATACACTGCAGTAAAATAAAATGGAAATAATTTAATATTCCTAGGGCAACCCAGTATTGCTTAAACTATTTGGGCTGGGGACCATTGATATATAGCAGAGGTCGTCAAAGTAGTAGTCTGTGAGAAAATTTTGCTGGTCCCCAGAAAAATGTGGAATATACTTACTCATCATGTTCGGTTATGTTTTAAGATGCATTGAAACATAATTCAATTCATAACAATATGTGAAAAGTTATAAAAAACGCTACTTCATCGAATAATGCCAAAAGTAAATAAGTCGCACTGCTTTAGCTACATGTTTTGTCTTGTTTCGCACTCTTCTAATGTTTCACTCTCCTGCATGTTGCATGTGTATATCAGTTGAAGCATTTAAAGCTAAGCTTATGGACATATTGAGTTCAATTTAAAATATATTCTATATATTAGTTAGGTTATTAACCCATTATAGACCATGATCACATATATGTGATCACTTCAGGGAACACGGTATCTTATGTGGGATTGTGTTTTTCCAATTCTGAGAGCCATGATAACACCGATGTGATCTAAATTTGGAACATATGGGATTTGGAATGATTATAAACCATAAAATTTTTCATACATTATTGCAGTAATGATTTTATATGAATTTTTAATGGTTAGGCTCAACAGAAAAAATCGTCCAGTCCTGAAGAGGTTAAGGAAGTTTTTGTGTATTTTCTTTTGTTTACTAATATTTTTTAAAGACAGGTATGATTGGATAGAATAGGTATAACATTATCACAATAGGAATGTATAATGCTAAAACTTTTATATACTTAAACTATTTTTTAATTTTGTTTTTACAGTTATATATCATTATGGTTCATTAATAAAGCTTTCATATAATTTGGTTACAATTAATAGTTTCATTTTATTTAGTACATTTTATGCATTCTTAGATCACAATTTTTTTTATAAATATATTTATAACACTTAAAAAATCCTATTAGTGGTCTGTGAGATATAAATTATGAATTTACTGTTCTGTGAGGTCAAAAAGTTTGCCGACCGCTGATATATAGTACTCAAACTGTTTGACTTTCTTGAATGGAAAAAAGAATTCTGCAAAGATATGTGTTGTGATTCCATTGAATCAAATATTTGTTATCTGATAAGGATATTTTCATGAATGTTTATAAAATATTCTTACTAGCAGATCAACTTTAGATAACTGATGAAACAGTGCTAACAAAAAAATTAAAATAATTGTGATATTTTAAAAAAATAATTTTTAAACCATTTATGATGTTTCGACAATGTAATGCTAAACCAGGATGGAAGAAAAGGGTTCTTTCTTTTAAGATTGAATTTATTTTATAATTTTAAAAAAAAATTAAATTCTGGAACACAAAAACAATATATAAATGAAAGACAGATGCAGTCCAAAATGAAATAAGCCCAGAATAGAAATAATAATGGCTTTTTAATAAAAATGACTTTCTTTTTCTAAAGAATGTGATCACGAACACATTTTCTATAATAATTTAAACTTATCAATGAATGTAACCAGGGTAACAAATTTTTCTATCCAAGTGCAAAATGTTTTAGGTAACCTAACTTTAGACTTAAGTATTTTATTTTCCTCTAAAGAATTAAGTTATTAGTCCCTTATATACACTCTGGTTATGTTATTATTCCATATTTCATTTTAATATGAATGTGTTACACAATATATTTTCTGATATTTATGCTCTGTTTTATGTGTTGAAGTATATCTGAAAACTAATATTTAAAGTATTTAAACAATTACTATTGCCTTTAATTAGTAATATGTGATTGAGCAGCATTATTTGTACTTAAAGGATATTTCACTGCAGTATCTTAGTTGTAATTTTTTTCTTAACGGGCACTTCAATGATTAAAAGTTCTAATGTACCCCTAAAATAAATCTGAAGGGAATTTTTAATTTTTTTTCCTGTTGCCCATTGCTGAAATCTTACATCTGTGATGACATAAGAAATGTATTCATTGACATAGAGTTATTTTTCATTGATTAATCTTACTAATGCAAAATTCAATAATTGAATTCCTGACTATGGCATTTTCCAACTACTATTATATATTCTCTAATCTAAAACCAGTAAGTTGCATAAATATATATAAAAAAAAAAGTAAATTTCTGATTTTATTTTTGAAGTCATCCAAATATTGATGAATTGAAGGTTAAATACAAATAGTTTCTGAATTACACACGTCCTTCTGAATTACATCCTTCATAAACCTTCAATTTTATTTAGCACTAGAAGCATATTGTTCCATGGAAGAAATAGTCTCACATGGAAGAACTTTCGAAACCATTTATCGGAAAGAGTTTGTCAAGAATGCTTTCATATCACAGTTTAAAAACCACCTTAAGTAACTTCCAGAATATATGCGGGTTTTTTTAAAGTTATAGTTGTTTTATTTTATTTTTGAAGCTTTATTATTATTTTTTTTCCTATTTTGTGCTTTTGTACTTTGTTAATTAATAACTCATTACAATTGTATGCCCCTTTGCAATGAAGATAAAGTATTTTGTCATATTAGGGTTTTTTTTTTCAAGGATACGAATTTTTGACCCGATGATTGTGCAAGCAGCAATACAGAACAATGTATAGTATATGCTTTACAACTGTATGTTTCAGAAAAACTATTTTCAACAGTAAAAGAACTATGTGCATTCCAAACTTTGTATACCGTCTTAATTTGTCTCTGTGTATTGTGACAAGTACATTTAATGTATTACTTGAAAATAAGAAATTCACTATTTTATTACTTATATTG
>BMAV01006310.1:507097-533060 GCA_019973955.1 Trichonephila inaurata madagascariensis
AGCGGGTGTTGGATATTTAGTCTATCCATATGCGTTAATTGAAGCTAAAACGCATAAAAATTAATACAAATGGCAGCACGATCTCTTTTTTTTTTTTTTTTTTTTTTTTTTGCATTTCAGGGCCTTTGATGCACTGGCGTAGCTAGTTCTGAATGGGCCCCGTATCAAAAATGCCTCCGGGGCCCCTTTTTTCAGCAAAGAAAGCCTTGTTCATGATACTGTAGTTACACATGTTGGAGCCCCGCATCATTGATACGGCGGTAGCTGCGCCCCTGCTCTGATGGGTAGTCAAAAACAGTTTTTCTTGGTGTAAACCTACAAATTGAATTTTGATTACTATAAATAAAATTTTTGATCTCTGAAAAAAATTTCGACTTGTCTTTTCTCTCATCTGAATGAATTAAGCAAATTTGCAATTAAAAAAAAGTTTTATTTAGGTTTTTGGAAAGCTTTTATATGTACTTTATATGTGTAATATGTATTTTATATGTGGATAGAGGCTATATCCACTGCTTACATAAAACAGAAAAATGACCCAGAAATTTTCGCTTTTCCTCCACTCGTGAGAGAGCACTTGGAATCATGTGAGAATGTTGGGGGTCGGAAATATTTCATTACAGTTTTCTGATTGGAGAAACTGTTTTCTTGTTATAAAGTTTCACAATATAAATAGCTTATCAAATTTTTGAAATAACTAATTTAAATTCACAAAAATATTACTTTATTTCTAACTTTTTTATTAAAATTAAAATATAAAATGTGAATATATACCAATTTCATCGTAAATTCTTATTCTATATATGTTCTAAGTAAGTATTCATGTTGTACAATTATTCTATTATTATTTAATTACACTTATACTTTGTATTTAATTGTTATTGAAATAGTTATCAGCATAAATGTTAATTTTTCATAAAAAGTTTATTGTGATATGATTAATTATTTCTCTGTCTTGAAAAGTAAGTTAAACGTCTTAAGTGCGCAGTGGCTATAACGCCTAACCACCACCCAGGGAAAGAAACCCTCGATCAGATATTTTTTTGTGACTAAATAATGTTCATAGAGAATGAGAACATTATATTTATCAAGCACTTTATTACAGAAAATTGTATTTTAGCTGTGTGCCCGTTAAAGGGTTAAGTAAACAAAAGTTCATGAAATTTGTTCATGAGTAACTATAAGAAAACCAATACAACAAATTAACTGTTGTTTTTTTTCTGGTTCTATACTAATTATAGCTATTCTTAACACATCCTCCAAATGTAAAACATTCAGTCTGGACCTTGTACTTTTATTTAGACTGATTAAAAAAAAAAGGTTTGATCACAAATATAAGTTGATCTACAGATTACTAAATACGTCTTGACAAGATTTTTTAAATTTCCATATTTTTCAGTATTTAATTTTGCTTGTAAATAATTACACAAATTTTCTTCCTTTTCTCGACATTCCTCATGCAATAATTCATACCTAATTGTAATCAATATAGGAACGTCATCAACTTGTAGTGGAAATGGATTTCGGATAAAAGATTCAACAATAGATTTGGATAAAACATAACTTCTGGACACATCTCATCGCAAACATCCAACGTATATTTATACCCCTTTTTTACAAATTCTCTTTTAGCGAAAGATTTTACACATTGAGCACAATACTTGTGGGGAAAAAATTGCATTAGTATCAGATTCTTGTAAGCAGTTTTATTTTAAAAATACATTTTGCTGCCGATTTTCGATATTTCTACCAGAATTGCTATCGGTTTTTTTAACTTCTTTTGTTTAAAATTTTGTGTACAACTTGCATGTTTGGTTTCAAAAAATATCTTCTTAAGTTGTATTAAAACTGCCACACTCGAGTTACAAATAAGTCAAACTGACTTATTGTTTTATTGCAGTAATCCCTTAGATTCTAAAGGATTATCCTATCAAATATTTGATAGACATTTTGAAATCCCCAGAAATTCAATAGATGGGAGCTACTTTATCTATCAGAAACAAACATGAAGTATCTGTCAAGGGACGTCTTAAGATATCAGCCAACTGGGCCCAGGGCCTCACCCTCAGTGGGGGCCTCGTTTCGTTCTCGTCTCTGTCTGAATAAGATCATGATCCGGATAATTTCTGTGTGTTCAAATACTATTCCCGTACATATTCTCCAAAAAAACAGAGAATTTCAAAGTGCGTATCAACTGGCAAAACTGGTAAGACGATATTATTATGTGATGACCATTATCCATATCTAGGCCTAAAACTAATACCATAAACAATCATTCAACTCATTTAATCGAAATGCGATTATCGGTTGAGCCTGTTTGTGCCTAGGTTTTTGATATTGTGTCGTGCACATTTATTTGTTTCAAATCACCGTTTTAACAAGTATTTCACTGTGAATGCTATATACTGTCTACTTTTAAAGATTTCAGGTAGGGCCTACTTTTGCATAGGAGCCGAGGGCTTTAAAAAATCTTAAGATTTCTCTGGGCCCAGGGTCCCAAAGAATCTTAAGACGTTCCTGTCTATATCCTAAAATTATGAGAAGTATAATTAAAACAAAAATTCTCATTTAAATATGAGGAGGCTGAATATACATTGCATGCATATTAAAAAAAAAACACCTGAAATTCATTGACAATTTCGCTTACCTCATGTTCACTGCTTTCATGGTTCTATCTATGAAAAATTTGTTTTCATGGACGAATATCAACATGTCAACAGAAGCTGTCGAGGATTGTCTCAGCAGTGAGAATATTCAACGAATTGGATGGGTTTCACGTTATCCAGATCTAAGCCCAATTGTAAATCTTGGGAAATGGTTTTGCAAGTTGGAAATATTCTCCAAGAAACAAGACCATCTTCATCTGTGCATTGAAAAATAAATTGGATAGATTGCCTCAGCTGCTCTTAAATCATGTTGTCTAAAGCATACTACGACGAGTAGAATATTGTATCAGACTCAAAAGTGGTGACATGCAGGGACGTCGTAAGACTTGTTGAGGCCCTGGGGCCCTACACAAATGTAGGCCCCACCTATGACTCTTGAAAGTAGACATTACGTAGCATACATTGTCAAATCCTCGTACAAACAGTAACCCAAAACTAATGAGCATAACTTACAACAGCACAAATCGACTCGACCGACTGCCGCTCCTTTACTTAATGATAGTGTAGGGTGGTAGGCCTAGCCCTAAACATGGATGATCATCACAAAATAATACAGTCTCTTCTCTGTGGACATACAGTCTGAAATTCCCAGATTTTCGATGAATGCAATCGGAAATAGCATTTGACCGTTAAAATTATTTTAATCTAGATCTTATTAAAGCTTCAGGCTGATTACCTGACTGGAACATCTGCTCATGCCCCTCAGTGCCCTAAGTCATAAAAACTGATACGGGCACAGTAGGCCTTGGCCCTCATGGACTTTTAGTAGACCTTATTAAGGCTGAGTCGAAAACGAGACAAGGCCCCACTGAGGCCGAGGCCATTGGCCCGAACTCAGTTGGCTTATGCCTTAAGATGTCCCTGTATGCAAACGTATTAAAAACTTTCTTAGGCTGTTTTTTTTTCTTTTCATCATATACATCCTTAAGAATCAAACAAAATATTCGAATTTAAAAAGAAGACAAATGACTGTGAAATAAAACAAATAATGAAACAAAAAACATTATTTTGTTACATGAAATTTATTTCACACACACAAAGCCCCTCAAGTTAAGTTTAAACTGTGCCCTATTTTTATTTAGGCTGTTCCTGACAGTAAATGAAATAAATAGCTAAGAGCATTAAACATATTGGAATGAATTGAAAATGAAAAAAAGGACTGGAACAAACTGAGCAATTAAGAATCCACGGGTAAATGAAAAAATAAAGGAAATGGAAGTATTTTACCGATAGGAAAGAATAGTTGGAGATATCTGCCAACATGGAGGAAAAAGAGTTCGTATCAACATAAAAACATTTTAAGCAATATATTCTTGCTTTAACAGTGCTTTTCATTCTCTTTGGTTCATCTAATAGGTTTTAAAGAATATCTTATTCTTCTTATTTCCATCCTTAAATATGTACTGTTAAATTATCAGTAAAAGAGTATCATATTAAAATTTTAAAAAATAATAAATTAATTTATACAATTAACATACAATTTTCCAAACTCTTATGTAAATTTGTGCATTTGAATTATGCTCCTCCTTCAAAAAATTTTTTTCATAATATTCGCAAAGCATTCTACCTCAAAAATTTCTTTTAATTTTAAATGTGTGCACAGAAGCATTTTCCTATCAAATGGTTTTATATATAAATGAATAAATAATATTAAAAAAAAAAACCCTTGAATTTTCTGATAACTTTTGAAACTTACTTCATGAACTATCTGATAATTCAATTCCTAAAATAATTATGAATTTTTAGATGAGATAAAAAAAAAAACAATAATTAAAAAACTACTATATGATGAAACGGTCATGAAAAAAGAAGTTTTAAGAATCACTATTCATAAAATAAAAAATAGAAAAAAGCAAAAGTGAACTTTTTATTTAAACGTTCGATCATTGTGCAGAGGTTTATTGAAAGCTGTATTGTCAAAATACTTTCATGAAAATAAAGCAATATTGAAATATTTTCAAGAAAAGAAAGCAATATCGAAATATTTTGATAAGTAACGCCGATTTCAATATTGATGTAAATGATTTCAGAAAGGTATCTTAAAATATTCGCGAAATTCTTATATTTACCAATAATTTTATGAATATCACATTTATACTGCAATAATACACATAACATTTTTGACAAGTGAACGATTTTTTGTATTTTTGTAATCAATCTGGCAACTGAAATAAATTTAAGTATTAGGTAGAATCAATGCCTAATTTCCCCCTCTTTAATTAAAATAATTAACTAGCAAATGAATACGCTACTTAAAAAAAATGAGGATCGAGATAAAATCTTATATTTTTCATGCTTTCATTTTCAGTTATTGTTGCCAAAAGAGATAGAAATTATAATATTCGGTGAAATTCCTGTGTCTAGACTAAAGTATAAATAATCACCCCTTTAAAATAATGCTATTTCAAGTACAAGAAATAAATAAAAGTTAGTTTCATTGATCAAAGCAAAAATATTCAACGAATAATTAACTGACAGAACAATTAGTCAACGAGAATGAGTGACATTTTCAAAACACGAACCCGTGAAATTTCCTCCATTTTTAAAACAAGAATGGCAACCCAATTTTTGGCCAAAAGACGCCATACTCCAATCGAAACATTGTGGTGATTTGGTCAAAACACTGAGTAATTTTTTTTGTAAATATTTGCGGAACCGGTATCTTTATGTTAAACTTAATTATTTCAGTGATTTTCGTATTTTAGTGCCAGTTATGACGAATCGCTGATGCCGTATTGTGGTTGTGCCCTCCGAGATTAATCTACACATCAAGTTGTTTTTTTAACGATGACGTACAGTTAGTTTATACTTTGATAGTAAATTCGACTTTAATGTGATAAAAGTATCGGGTAATCGGTTGTATTTTACGAACCCGAATTGATGTTTCCATGGAAACCTATTTGGCGATGTTTTATATATGTTGACTGTGTTACGATTGTGAAATATTTACAGCATGTATGCTAAAGGCAAAGGCTCAACAGTACCGTCAGATGCTCAAGCAAGAGAAAAGTAAGTTTATATATTTCAATTGTTGCTCTCTCTTGATCAGCATCCAGCATATTGATTAAGTATTCATTGTTGTATGTAGTGTTTTAGGCTTCAGTGGTATTACACATTTTAAAGGAAATAAAGCGATTGGATGTGTAGGCTTTTTTTTTTTATTTGTAACTGTTATTAAAAAATCACATTGGCCGTAAATGATTTTCTTTAAGTTTTAGTAAAATCTCTTACATGGTTTATCTTCATACCTAATATTATAAGTTCATCAAAGTGTTTTATATATGAATTTTCTAATTATGTATAACAATTAAGAATTAATCTTTTTAACTCACTTTTTATATAGTGAGGTACTAATGAACTTTGAAGGTTGAAATATAGATATTTCAGTTTATGTATTAAGTAAAAAATTTTAATTCTAATAAAATACATTTTTTTCCAAGCTTGCATATTTTTTGTAGTATTACACTGAAGTATAACCTGATACAAATGTAATATTATGTTAGTGCTTCCAACTCATGTCTCTGCCTGTTATTATGAAGACATTTCAGTTCTAAAAATACTATTAGAGCATAATATGGAGAAATGACATAATTGTGGTTTATTTTTTAAATAAAAGAACCATGTTTGGTTTTGAAATATGCATGTATCAGCTATTTAATAAATGCAATTTATCATTAAATTGTGGTGAAGATTGACATTTTTAATAAAATATATTTTTTATATAAATAATTTTGCTATGCACTAATTAGAATTCAAAACTGAAAAAAATGAGACACTAATTGGATGTCAATACGCTACAGAATTTTATGCCAAATAGTTGAAAAATTTTGCCATGATAAGGCGCTAACATTACAATAAGATAACATTTAACTAATTGCCCGAAAATTATTTGGGGCGATTTCTAATCACACCAAAAACAAGTAGTTTCAAAAATAAATTATAAGCTCTAATAGAGTTAAATGTATATGCATAGAATTTGAAACGTGTAATTATCCTATTGATTGTCTTGTTATATTAACTAAAATATATATTCTTTTTGTCATTAATGTCAAATATAAAAACATTTGTGTTTATAAGTTAAAACATTTTGTTACTTACGTATTTTCACAACCTATTGGTGACATCTGGTTATCAATTCAGCGTGTACGACACATAGAAAATTCGAGATTGCCATCTTGGCGAGTTATTAATAGAGTTGGCGATTGTTGCGATAATACGTAAATACCAACATTTTTTTTTTTTATTTCTTCTAAAACTTGTTCTAATCTTTTTTTTTTTAAGTAACATAAGCTTTTTTTTTTGCTGATCAAGATACTTAAGAGACTGCTCTGTTCTCTTAGTGAGAAATTAATTTTATTCATGTGTTCTTTCTACCTCACAATCAGTTAATATATTCCTTAAGATGTTACATTTTTCCTATGCTCTGACATTAATGTGCTATTAGGTTCATACATTATATATATATATTCAGATGGAATGATCACAACTGATTAAAAAATAGCAACTTTTTTCTACATTTATCAACGCTTATATGATTTTAAACTTTTTAGACAGAATTTTTGTATTTTGTGGTCAGATGAAATGAGAATATTCAAAAGTAAAAATGAAAATTATTAATGAGTAACATCCAAAGTATTATATTTTATAAATAAAATATTAATAAGTACCTGATACGTTATCAATCTTAAATTATTCATTTGTACAATCATGATAAAATTTGGAATGCAAAATTTTCCTGAATTGTACATTGTCAACTGTATAATTTTTTGTGGTGCTTTTCCATTTTACCAGCACAGGCGATAAAGTCGCCAAAAATGATGCAACTGAAGCCATACGGAATACTGTATCTTATCAGTACTGTCTTTTTCATTATGTGTCAAAAATGGATGATAAACCTATGAGAACTAATATTTATTAATATATTTTATGTGTATATTGTGTGTTGTAACCAATATTGTCAACTTAGTGAGATTTGTGCCAGCAAAATGGAAAAATACCTTTGTTTATATGTATTAAAGAAACAAAAAAAAAAAAAAATTGATAAAGAACATTTAATATAGTCCAATAAATATACCAAGTATGATTCCTATTAATCAGTTACTTTGAAGCCTAAAAAGCTCTTATTTTAAAATATCTTTTTCATATAAAAATAAAAATGTTAAAAAAATTTTAAATATTTATATTTACAAATTTATTTTAATGAAAGTGTTTGTTAAATTTTACCTATAAAAATAAGTAAAATTTATTTTGGCAACATAGACACATCTATTGGTAACATAAAAACAAAAATATGTTTCTATGTCTCTTTTTATTTTGAAATAGGATAAATTTATTTCTAAAAAAAATCTTTTGATTTTCATTATTTATGATGACTCAAATGAAGTTAACAAAATTATTAAGATTTTACCTACTCGTAACATTTTAAATATATTTAGTTGTAAATCTTTGAAGAAAATTGAATTTATGCTGTTACTTGTTGTTTTAAGTATCTGAAGTTAAAAATGTGCCCGTATCCTCATTTAATCAATAATTTTGAAGTATAAAAAAAACAAAAAAGCACTGCTTTTTTTTCTAATACATTACTAAAATAGAGTTGCAAATTTGGTTTATATTACAAAACAACATTTAATTGTAGTTATTATTGCAGGTTATTATTTTTATGTTTTTTTCATTAGTTATTATTCTTGCTTATATTAGTATCTGTGTAGAGAAATCTTAAACTCATTATATCTGAGAATATTATCCTTGATGACTCCTGTAAATTGTGTAGTTATAAAGTATTAAAATAAGTTCACAAAACACACAATTGTCTTTTTGACATTATTCTTCAAACGGTCATTGCTTTGGTACTTTTCCATTTTTGGTGCCGTAAAAATGCAAAATGCAAAAAAAAAAAAAAAAACCAAAAAAAAAAATCGCCAATAATTTGAATAAAAAATTAAACTCCCCCCCCCCTCAATGTTGAAAGAAATTAAAAATTTCATGTCACCTAAATAAAATTACAATTTTAAGAATTGAATCTGGAATTTAGATTATATTACCTTCTTTTGCATTTGTTGTTTAATTTGGCTGAAACAAAATTTAACCTTCTCCAACAGCCCTCCGAGACAGAAAAGTATCCGTTTTTCTTTAGAGACTTTTGTTCTCTGAAACATCAATCTGTAAAGATTTGTAATCATTATTTGCTTTTTATACCCATATGTTCATTATCATTAAATCCTGTACTATATTTAGCTCTCATTTTCTTTTAAACTAACTATTTCTTGAAGACTTTCTAATATGATACTCATACATTCCTCTCTTGAAGACATTCCTATATAAATCCATCAGTACATACCTTTTGTAAACTAAGCACATCTTATTCTAAGTATTCCCCATTTTCAGAAATCCAGCTTTTAGCCGTATAATAAATACTATATCACATCTCTTTCTCCTTTTCATTCCAAGTCATTAAAAAAAAAAACCTAAATTCTACTTAGTCATGCTATTCAGGAAAATTGGTACTAACATATTTTACTATTGACCCATTTAGCCGAATCAAAAGACATCTCCAACTTTAAAAATGCCACCGAATGTGGGAAAATTTCCTGCACCTGCTGCATATTGTTCAATTTGGTGATGTATTTCAATTTGTCGAAATTGTTTGACTGTATTATACAGAAGTACTAGAAAATTAACTGAGGACTCACTAAAAAAATATTTAATTATAGAAATTCACTCAAAATGAATTGTATAGTGAATGAGGAAGCTGAATTCTGAATCATATTTTTTTATTGTACCTTTAAGTATTTTAGAACTAAGATTCTTGCAGCATTTTTACATTTAAAAAATTCAGTTATTTTTTTTTTTTTTAAAAATGATTAAACACAATTTTTATTTCAAAGTGGCTTACATCAGCTATATTTAATGTTAGAACAATTTTGATTACTCCAGACAATAATTGAATTCTCAGCATTGAAAAGGTTATGAAGATGGTTTAGTGGTCTTAATGATTTCTGGGGTTAATTATTTAGTCGAAATTTTAAAAATATATATGTAAGCACCCTTAAAAAAATAAAATAAAGTAATTCATTGTTCTGAGATTTTTATTATTGTAGTTCATTCATGTGCCAAAAGCAAAACCAAATTTGATTTGCTGGGAATGTGATTGTATGGAATCGAAGATTAAGGTTTTAATTATCATATTAGTTATGTATAAAAATTAATTTTATTAAAAATGTATTAGTCCTAATGTTTATATGAGCCATTTATTTTGAAAGTGTGGCATAAGTTACTTTTCCAAAAAAATCAAGTAAACAATAACATTATTACAATTTAGCGGTATCTCTTTACTTTAAAAGGATTAGCAATCCAAAAAAAAAAAAAATATGTTGAAAACTATTGAGATTTAGTTCAAGAGAAATTTTGCTAATTAACAGCATCGATATTTTTAAACATGTTAAAACACAAACCCTTGAGTTCTGTGGCGTGACTGAGAACATTAGGGCTCCCTGCTAACTCAAGTTTTGGGCCCTAGCCCAAATATGTACTTAGCACCAGTTAAGCTTTGGGCCCCCGTAACGAGTGGGTGTACGTTATGCCACTGCTTAAGTATCTGGATTTAAAAACAAAGTATCATTTATGCCACTTTCAAAATAAATAGCTTATATATACTCTAGCAACCTTTTGTTGATTAGTCAGCTTAAACACCATATATTTTTGTGTATGAAAAGTTTTTAAATGTTCTTTTTTATTAATTATTATATTAAACTGTTAATCAAATAATTTCATATTTTTAAAATTCTCCTTGTGTTGGAAAAATTGAATTCATCTCTTAACCTTTGGAAAAAATTTTCTCCAGAATTTAGATTAGATTTTTAAGTTGATTTTTTGAAACTATGAATTATGTACATTAGATTAAAAACTTACATTAAGAAAATTGTAATTTTTGAAATTTTGCTTATTAGGCTTGCTCTTTATGTTTATGAATACTTACTACACGTCGGAGCTCAGAAAGCTGCACAGACATTCTTATCAGAGGTATGATATCTTTCTAACTATCAGTATAAAAATATTTTCTATAAAATGATGTAATTTTTGTTATTTGTTCTTATTATACGATTTTGAACAGAAGTCTTTACAAAGAAAAATTTGTAATTATATTTTAATAATTGAAAAAATATTTTTGAAAAATAAATGTAATGTTAATGTACTTTAAGTTTTAAGCTGATTTTTTTTTTTTTAAATTAACATTTTAATGTTTATACTTAAAAAATCATTTCAGTTTTAACTGAAGTATCTGTCTATCAAAATTTAAATCCTATAATACTTTTACAATGTGATAAAATAATTATAGTTTTGTTTACTCTTTTAAACACTGGTAAGTACATATGTTAGTCGAAGGATTTTTCATCATTTATTGAAAATTGTTTCGACTTGAATGTGATTATGCATACTTAAAAAATCTAAGTTTTTTAATAACATTTAATTCATAAAAATATAATCAATTGTTTTCCATATACAGATAAGATGGGAGAAGAATATTACTTTAGGCGAACCTCCAGGCTTTCTTCATTCCTGGTGGTGGTAAGTTTTTTGCTTTCATATATATTATTCCACACTTACATAAAATACCAATAACATGACGAAAGTCATGGATAGTTGTACTAAAATACTTTGTAATGTTTATGTAAAAATAAGTACATGTAAATCTAAGTTGATGTGTTTTGACTTAATTTCATTATTCTTTGCCATAGGTTATTACAAAATAAAATATCTCTTACTTTGGTCCGGTGTCAAGGATTATAAGGGGGGGGGGGGAGATTAGAGAATATATTTTGTCCTTTGTATAGTTTCATTTTATAAGAAATGAAACCAATATATATAGAGAGAGAGGGAGAGAAAGATGTATTAATATTGTAAATTTTTAATTTTGCATTATTTTTATTGCATATCCTCATGAAAAGGAAGCACCACAAATATTGGAAGTTTACAATTGTGTTCACTATTTTGATCACATAATTTTTCATGCTTAAGGCTGTCTTTGACTAATGTTGAAGAATGGGACCCGAATTCGGAATATTTTTTCAGATATAAAAGTACTCAAACATTAATATTATATTCTGGCTTCACTCTCCTGTAGAGAATCACTTATTTTATCATACTACTCATTTTTATCAGAGTTGACGCATTTTTTCTTTTATAAAATGTGTTTCGCATTTCTTTCTCCTATATCGTAATCCTAAATGAGCTATCCCTTTACATGTTGAAAGGAAAAACTGATTATTTATGAAATATTTTGAAATGCTGTATTTTAAATGAATGCATGAGTTAAATCTCACAAATTTTTATAAAAACTGAGGCATTTTTTTGTCCGGAAATGTGTTTCGTGTTAAGTCCACACTGTCGTGTATATGATGAAAACAGCCTTAAACAAATGAAGTAGGATGCAGGGTTAGGTACATTTATACAAGCAACATTAATAGGAATTGTTCCCCATTTGTAAAAGGTATTAGTTTCTAGCAAATTGGGTGTGAGTTAATGAATGAGAAGATGCAATCAAGCCCTGCCAAATTTTTGGTTTCACAAAATGATTGATGCAATTGGCACAATGTTAATGAATTAAATTTTGTATTGAAGCTTGGTGATTCTCAGGTGCAGCGTTAGGTCAGAAAACCACAAAAAAAAGGAAATATACTTCAGTCCAGATAGGACTTTTCATTATGTGATAAACTAGCTATGTTAGTGGAATAATTTTATATAGAAGTGTGTGACAGAGCTTGTGGGGATTACTTTCAAGGGCATTAGTGTAAGATTATTTTATCTAAATCAGTGATACTCAACCATGTGGTCCAGTCGTGGCCCATTGCACTAAGAAACTCAATTATTTAATAATAATGAACTGAAAATTTAGTAGAAAATTCTATCAATCAAACCTATCAATTTGCTTTTCTTGATAGTAGAATGCAAAGAGGCTTGGTCATGAATGAAAGGAAATCAAAACTACCGTATAACTCATTAAAAGATGCATAAAAGTAAATATTTCTTATGTGTCTGATAGAAAGGTTAATATAGTATTAAAGTAAAAGCCAAAAAAAGAAAAAGTTTTAATATTTTGATTAATTTTGCTTCGTCTGTTGTTGCTTTGGTCTTACAGTGGTTTCCCCCCATTATCCTTACGGTACTGCCCATGTGAATTCCCAGTTGTGTGTGTGGCCATGTGGGAAAAAAGGTTGAGTACCCCTGATCTAAATGCAAATATTTTTTTATGAATAAAGTAGGATATTTTTAACTTATCTTATACAGTTTTAACTTCTGACTTTCAGGTTTAGGAAATTAATCACTTTTTGCATATTTATTATCCTCCACTGCTATTATTTTTTTTAATTTCAAATGCGTTTTTGAAAGATTTTAGGAGAAAACTGATCCTTTCTAAAAATTAGGCCTTCTTGTTGTGATTAAAGTAATTTATTGCAAAATGAGCAAAAGAATAGTTATTCAATATTGACAGTTATGAAGTTTTTATTTCTTTATTTTCTGGACTGATCAATAAGAGAACAAAATGATTTTGAATGCAAGTATAAATAGTTTTAGCTGGCTTGTTTATGTGTTACGGTGATTGGAATTTTGGAGTAGCTTTATTAGAGGCTAATTTAACTGTGGTATGAAATTTAAATTGGAAAGAAATTCATACAATAGGTTGTTAGAAATTTATTAGAATGTCATTTGATTGTTGAAAAATTAAATAAACTGCTCTTTGATTGTTATTTAATACTTATGTGTGAATTTGTAATGGCTGTATTATATGTAAAGATGATTGTCGGCAACTTTGAATTTTAATCAACCTGAAAAAAATTCCAAGTGTAAAGTTTATACAATTTAGTACAGTAAATGCATTTAGAAATCATGCTGTAGGAACTTCACATTTGACATGATATGTTAAGTTTTATCATGAACATGTTGCATGAGAAAATGTGCAAGTTTCATAACTGCACCTAGAACGTTAGTCCTAGAATTCATTTGCAATATTGAAATATACCTAATCATTAGAGAGAGCTTGTACACTGTTATCTGCTAATCAATAAGGCCATATATACAGTTCCTTGTTATAATAAGTTGATTTGCTGTAGTATTGTAGGGAATTGATAAATTCATGCAGAACTTTTTATCTAATTATTTGTTTCATTTACCTTTAAACACTTAATTAATACTGTTATATTTTACACATCTTATTTACAACATATTTATTTACAACAAATAAGCTATTTTTAGGGAATGATGTATATAAATGAACCCAAAGGTATACAAGAAGCTGACTTTAAATTTTAAGAGTTGGGTGTACTTAGGAGAAGATAGTACTGGACAGTTCCTTCTTAACTTTTTAAAATTAATATTTTCAATCCCAATTTTATTTTAATAAAACTGATCGCTGATAAGAGTTATTTAAATAATATATTTCTTTACCTTTTCTTTGAGTTTTAATTTGCTTTATTTATAAAATAAAAATATTTTTTCAAAAAGAATATTAAAAGAATAGGTGCTTTTAAATCGCTGCATACGAATTTAATAATACGTATAAGTTGTAAAGACTAGTTGCAATACATTTTTTAAATAAAATAAATTGTCAAATCAGTAGCAATTCTATAAATTATACTTTTCTAATTGATTATTTTTCACTGTTTGATAATCATAGATTCAAATATATTTTTCTGTGTTGCTTTATTTTTATCTGCACTATGTGAAGGGATACCCAGGTAATATAATGCTTCCCTGTGCAGAGATTCTGTGGTTACGCATTTTTTCTGTAAGATAAGTGTTGAGTAACTCTCTGAATTCAGTCCATCAAGAGGCATAGCCTGTGTAGGTTCTCTGTGGCTATAGTGAATTTTTTTAATCAAAGCAGTTTCTCTCCTCTTTTTATATATTGGCTGTATTCAATACCTTAAGAGAGCAACATGTGACTTTGAAATTTTATTTCCTGCTTGAAAAAATACCAGAGAAATTACCATGATGTTGAAAGCTTACAAGGACAGCTGCATTGGAAAAACTCGAATGTACAAGTAATTTTCCATTTCAAAAAAGGTGAAATGTCAATTGATGGCAAAAACTTCTTTCTCTCTCTCTCTCTCTGGGTGTCTTTCAACTTCCTGAATGGGTAAAAATGTTTCAAAAAATTCATGCCTTGTTCTCAAAGATTTAACAACAAGCCATGGAAGATATAGGGAAGTTACCTGAACTAACTTGGAACTGGGCTCAGCCAATTTTAACAGAAAGTTGGGAAATAAAAAGGCTGCTGTGAAATTTGTGCCACTTTGGGCCTGACTGACCAGCAAAAAGACCGTCAAGTGGAAACATACAATATTCTAAGCTTCAAAGCAACCCATTCTTTTTTCCCGAGGTCATTACTAGTGATGAGACAAAGCGCTGTAGTTTTTAACTTTTGCCTTACAGATTAAAAATGTTATGTAAATGTATAGTATTATTTAATGTAATATGAAGGGTAGTTAATAAGAGAGAGAGAGAGAGAGAGAGCAATTCTACATGCAAACCATGTTACTATCCAGTTGCTGAAGTAGTGAATTAATTGTGAGAAAGATTAATTAGATTTCACTCACAGAGATTGGACCAAATAGGGTAATAATTTTTCACCATTCATTTTAGGAATATCCTATCAGAAGCCTGCATCCCATTCTATGTGTAACAGATTAGTAAAAGCTAAAACATTTAGATTTGAGAATAAGTGTTGATCTTCTCATCTCTTAAGCTAGTTGATAAATAAATGACTAAGTAGCATATTTGTGTTTGTGGCCCTTGAAATGGCTTCTATGGTCACAAATATTGGGTCTGTGTCAAAATCTTACTGTTGCAGAACCCTCAAAATTAAGCTCTATAAACTGTTGTAAAACTGTTCAGAGTAAAATCAAAACATCAAGATACTGATTATTTGTTTCTTTGATGTGGGGGTGGGGGAGATATTGCATTCAGTGCTCATTCCACTATATCAGATACTGAATCAAAACTTTCTATGTAGTGAATCTTGAGATTTTGTTACAAAGTACAACACAAAAAGGCTCAGTTTGTCGTAGACAAGGGTTTGCCGAATGTTCTTGCTCTCACAACCATTACAGTGGGCCAGTTTTTGACTCAAAAAAATTGTATGGTTCCCTCAGTGTTGATTTAAGCTCATTTCAGGTCCTGGGCACAGATCTGCAGTCCCTCTTGGCACTGGTGGATTGAAATTTATTGCCAGAAAATCTGGTTAAGTCCAGCTTATCAAAGTCCTTAGGCACCCGCCCCAAGCGCCCAATGGCACTGTGTTTCCTTGTCCCTTATTCACCTTATCATACTTCATTTATGTATCCATGAATGAAGAATATGAAAGGGCATATTGTTATGTATGAGAGGTGAAAATAAAAACAAGGCAGTTGCTCTTTCAACCCTCAAAACATAGGAGTTTGAAAAATATTTCAAAATAGCAATTACAGATTTGACAAATATCCTAAGGGCTGTGTAGAAAGTACCTTGAAGGTGATAAGGTTGTTTTGTAAAAGAATTAATTATATTGCTTTTTTTATTAATTTAATGTTTGAGGGGTAGAAGTACTTCTCTGTATTGATGTATTTTTTTTACCCTGTAGTAAAGATAAGATTTAATATCTTAATCGAATGAAGATATTGTGAAAATAATTGTATAAAATGTTGAAGGAGTAAGAAAAAAATAAACCATATATATTGAAGTTAAAATAGTTAAGTTATAGAAAATTTGTTGTATTTCATTTTGATTTTTCAGCAGTTGTGTAGATAAAAAGAATTAACAAATGCTCTAATTTTGTGTATTTTATACAAATAAAGCAAAAAGAAGGTTAAAAACTTTTATGAAATATGTTTTAAAAAATACGCATATTTTTAATTTTTAAGAATTGTTAAGTTAGAATTGCAGATTTCACCCTAATGAAAGGAAATGTAGTATAAAGTAAAGTTGTTTATATTTGATATTATAAAAAATATTGATACTTTTCTGCAATGTTTCACTTTTTAAAATAATTTTTATAAAAAGTCTTGGGAAAATTATGCTGTATGTTTTATTTTTGCATGACAAAAATAAATAAATAAAATTCATTTGTTGGAATTCTTGCCATACAGTTTGCACACAAGTCAATCAATCTCATGTGAAACTGAAGGCTTTTCTTAGCAATAAAATTTAAATTTGGTTATTATCCCAATATTTTTTAAAAATCCAAATGTTATATATATATATATAGTTTGAGTTTAAGATGTGTTATTAGTTAAAAATATTTTTAAAGTATTTAATTTTAACAAAGGGCAAAAGTCAATCAATTAAAGTCACTCAAATACCTACTGATATGAGGTTGTAGCTCGAAAGAGCTGGGTACTCAAGTCGTCCACCCAATGATATTTTAAATATTTGTGGGAAGACTCTGTAATATTTTTTAAATACAAAAACCATGAAGAGAAATTTTCAAATATTTGAAAAAATTTGCAGTAAAAGAAATGCATTAAATGTTTTCCTATCAATTAATTGAAAATGAAGATACACTTTAATACATAAGAATTATTATTTTTTTTTTTTTTACTTTTCTGCCTGTGCATACCTTTTATCAAGAATAAGAATATGGAATAAAACTAATTCTAAATTATTTCTTTGTAAATTAATTTTTCTAAATTTTTTTTAAAAGTTTTTAGTCTAAAGAAGCAACATAAAATTACAAATATCTTTTAGAATTATCGAAGACATTTGAGTTTTCACATAAGTAACATTACAGTGTTGTGTAATGTTCTGCTGGTGTTTATATTGCACCATTTTGCAATGTCTCAAGTTCAATAGAAAAATAAATGTTCACAGCCAGTATGGTTAAATTCATTCAGTTTTGTAGCAAACTGAAAAAAATAATGCTACCAACAGTGGCTGTTCTCTGAAATTAAAATCAAGGTCATAATATTAGAATCAGGAACAGAAAAAACAACAACTTTAGTTTGATGGCTTATGCTTCTAAATATCAACTAAAACAGAAAAGCATGCCCATGTTTTTTTTCTATTCTATTCCATTAAATCATTTAGTGATAGGAAATACAGTAAGACCCCGCTTAACGCTGTTTCGGTTTCGCGCTCTTTTATTTCAACCCAGGGATTCCCCGAAATTCTAGGTTTCAAAATATGTACATAACGTATCCGAAGCAGTGTAGTTGTGTTTCTTGTTTGGTGTGGTGCTGTACGGACGCATTTTTATCATTTGAAACATTTGTTGACATTATTGTAAGTATAAATTTATATAATACTATAACAATTAATACAGTGACAAATTTTATGATCTTTAGTTTTTATCATGGGTGATAATGAAAAACAAGAAAAGAAAGCAACCAGAAAAAGCATTTCACTGGAAACTAAAATGCAAGTGATTAGAAGATTAGATTCTGGTGAACATCAATCTCAGATTAGTGCTGCATTGAATTTGGCAACTTCAACAGGATGCCTTCTTGACAAAAAGGCAGAAAATTGAAAACTCAGAATAGACTGAATGATCTGACTGACTTAGAATTTTATTTGTTTTTTTATGTATATATTCGTTTATATTGTTTTTATTTTTGTAAGAAATAAATGTTTGGTTTTATTTTTATTTAAAAAAAGAACATAATTATTAAATTTAATACCTAACCAATTTTCTATCCATCTTCCCCTAACCCCATTTTTTTACATGTAAAGATAGCCTCGTTTAGCGCTGTTTTGCGTTACACTCTACTTTGATGGAACGTATCCCCCGCATTAAGCAGGGTCTTACTGTAAATGAAAACTGAAAGATCAAAATCATAAGTCATGATATTTGCCACGATCATGTTGATTTTTGATTAAAACCATACTAACAGAAAAATGCTTTTTTTTTTAAAGAAAATGTGCAATTTATATGTGTGATTCACTGATACGAAATAAGATTAATTGAGAAATGTAAGTTTGCTTAAGTTTCTTTTTTTCCCCCGTAGTGTGTTTTGGGATTTGTATTGTGCAGCTCCCGAAAGAAGAGAAGGTTGTGAACATTCAAGCGAAGCCAAAGCATTTCACGATTATGTATGTCTGCTTTTTTATTCTTTCTTTTTCTCCTTAAAATTATTTTAATATAGATATTTTTCATGTGTATATATATATCATTTATAAATATTCCTCAATTTTTTTTTATAAACTTTTAAAAAATTAAGCTTGTAAAGTAAATTCAGTATGTGCACAAATATTAGTTAAAACTTTATTAATTATGATTTATATCGATTAAGTATAAAAGAGATGTAGAAGGAATATGTTTCACAGAAATCATTTTTATTTCTAGACACCTAGATAATGTGTTATTTGAAATGTGGAATTAACTTTTAGAGGAGCTTTTAAATTAAAACTTTTTTGAGGAGTATTTAGTTTAAGTTTATAAAATTATACTTCTAAAAATTAATTGTATGATGTTATTTTTTCAAAAAGAATGCTCTTAATTAACTCTGCATGTAAAAGACCAGAGGTGGGGAATTTTTTTACCATTAGAGGCCACATGTAAGTTGTAATAAAGGAGACCACTTAGGTTGATGTACCTTTAAATGCGACTTGTATAAAATTATTATAGTTTTTGTATAGTTTGAACAATACGCATTATATAGAAATATTACAAAAGAAAAAAAAATTAAATCCTTATTTATTTATTATTTGACACAAAAAATTACAATGTAAACTATTTTTGTATTCACACAAGGGTAAAAAACTTGTTGTGACATTAATCATTAATTATTATATTTTTTATAAAAGTATTAAATTATTATGATTAAGAATGTCTGATTCCCAACAAGTGCCAATAGTCTTTTAGAACATAATTGTTGTATCTCATTCAACAGAAACTTATAATAAACCACTTCATTAAAATTCAAATTAGTATTCAAACGCCTTTCGTGCAGAAAAAATGTGTTTTAATGTACTTGGAGTCACAGTCACAACCATAATAGGAAGAAAAAGTTTTTATGTAGAGATCATATATGTCTCATAGTGCTGTGCTAAGTGGTGTTCAAACATTTGAAATGTGCAATTGGGTATTCCCACAAGTAGTCACTGAAACATACATGTATTAATGCTGTTCCTTATTTAAATCCATTGATTTGCAAATTGTTGTAACCTATATCATCTCTGTTACAGATCTTTTCTATTTTATTTTAAGTTTAAAAACTAATATGAATAATCCTAAGTTCTTCATGTTGCATCATATTCTTATTTTTCTGTTAAATAACTCTGCATATAAGTTATAGAAGTGAATTTAAATAAACTTATATAAAATCTTTTAAGTTCCTTTTTTTATCTGCAGTAAATTTATCATCACTTCATTCACTTGTTTATATATGAAACCGTAGAAAAATCTATCTTTATTCTTGACATTTATTTAAAAATGTTTAAATTAACTTGCATTGAAATTTCTAATTACACTGAATAATGTTTTACTAAATCCTGTACAATGTCATATTTTTGAATTTTTGATATCAAAATTATTAAATGCCCTATTTTAGAATAATAATTTTGATATTTGTATTAAAATACACCGTTTATGTATTGTTTTAAAAGTCGTGCATATTGTGTTATACTAAAGCATACAAAGTGGTTGTAATTAATGAGAAAAGTGTCATAAAATACTTTCTTTTTTAAAGATATGGTAACATAACGTGTAAACTTTTGAATTCGGCTTAAGTATTTAAATTCAGGTGAAAATAAATTTTAATTATTGATTTATACTTAAACTATTTTTATTATTTAAATTGGAATATGCATTATATATCTCTGAAATAACTGGAATTGAGAATTCTGTCTTTTTTGTAAGCATCTTTTAAAAAAAGTAAAGTATGTTGATATATTTTTACATAAATGTTTTAAGATTCAGATTGTTCTAGAATTTATTTTTTTTTTAAGATGCTATCCTTCTTTAAAAATGACATTTCTGGTCAAAATATCAATTTAAATATTATATTAAAATATGATTTTCTAACTTTCTAAATCTGTTAAAATGTTTTTCTGTATGCTATAGAACTTAAGATGTAGGTTGTTTGAAGTTAAGAAGATTTGGTTTTCGGAACTGGAAGTGCTCTGCAGCGGGAAGTAGCTTTTTGATTCTGAAACAAACCTTTAAAAAACAGTCTTGTGTAAATAATTTTAAAGTGGCCAATTAAATCTTTCAAGATATTTATTCAAGACATTTATTATCTAACAAGGAGAGGGCATGACTAAGGAAATTCATTTGGGGTGGAGACTTGGTGTAAAAGTAGTACTCCTTTAGGGTGTTCAACCCTCAATGTAATTCTGCCGAATGGCCAGTCAATTCGGAGAAAAAAGCCTTCGAAATTCATGCTTAGCTTTTATACAGTTAAATTTCAATTTCCTGCAATGATTTCGTAGCTTGGTTGATATATCGTCTGCATACTATTCACGAGGTCTGGGTTCGATTCATCGGTCCTTTTTTTATTTCATTTAATTATTTTTAAAATTAAATGATATTTTATGTAATTATTTTGTATTTTATAAAGTAAAAAAATTCTGTAACTATATAAATATTTATATTAAATTTTATAAATATATTTTTATATTAATAAATAATATTTATAATAAAATATATAATAAGTATTAAATATTATACATAAAAAATAGTTACAAATAGTTTTATAATGTGAAATAAAATATACTATAAATAAAATATTATATATAATATAAAATAGTTTAAAAAGTTTATTTAAATAATGTTTTAAAAATTAAGAATTATTTCAAAAATAAATAATAAATTTAATAAAAAATTAATAATAATTTTAATATTAAATTAATAATAATAATTCTTACTAATTAATTTTAATTATTAATTAGTTTAATTAAAAATATTTTAAATAATTTTAATCAATAATTATTTAAAATATTTTTTTTATTATTAATATTTTTAATTAATAATTATTTAAATATTTATTAAAATATTAATAATAAATAATTTAAACAATAAATTTATTCAATTGTTTTATAAAATACAAAACAATTACATAAAATATCATTTAATATTTAATAAACCTTTTTTAAATAAGTTTATTTAATTTTAAAAATAATTAAATGAAATAAAATAAAAAATTGACCGATGAATCGAACCCAGACCTCGTGCATAGTATGCAGACGATATATCAACCAAGCTACGAAATCGTTGCAGGAAATTGAAATTTAATTGTATAAAAGCTAAGTATGAATTTCGAAGGCTTTTTTCTCCGAATTGACTGGCCATTCGGCGGAATTACATTGAGGGTTGAACACCCTAAAGGAGTACTACTATTACACCAAGTCTCAACCCCAAATGAATTTTCCTTAGTCATGCCCTCTCCTTGTAAGTGTTTACATGCAAGACACAAAATGCAAGTCAGTGATTTAATAAAATAATTTAGCAAAGAGTTCCAATAGAGTTGTTCAGGCCTTTGAAAACAGCTAAATTTGGAACCTATGGTACAATAATTCAATTTAATGATTGCTGTACAGTTGCAGTATTTTTAAAACATTTAAAAATTGATAAACCTGGATATATTTCGCTGAAAAGGTTGGATTCTTGTTTCAAAGTATTGAACACCTGCTACTATGGCATTTTGAAAATTTTTGATGGCAGTGAGATAAAAAATTTCAATGACTAAGAGGGTATTTATAAATTAAGTGCATTTTGATGCCTAATTTTTGTTAAGGGGGAATTTTGCTTTTTTTTTTTTTTGTTTAAATAATTTATTCCCTCTGCAATGCTCTATATATCTAAAAGTTATGAAAAAAATAGTTTGAAATTTTGTACATATAATCAAAAAAATTTAATTGAAGGAATGAGCCTGTCTTTGTTTTGTGAATAACCAATATTTGTTTTGTATTGATGATTAAAAATGCAAACTGTCACGTTTTAAAGATTTTTTTGTTTGTTTTTGTTTCTTAAGCAAAACAAGTGGTACAATAATTTGAATGCAGTGACAGTTTTATGATAGGGTGAATCTCTAGAACAGGATTCTATTTTCATAATAAAATTTACAGAATAATTATATAAAATTGAGTTCTGAATGTTTTATGTAATTTTTTTTCTTTTTGCATACGTTTTAGCAGGGGAGGAAAAGAAAAGCTATTTTTTTTTTAAAAAAAACTAAAAACTGAAATATAATTTTAAGTTTTTAGATACATTCAACTCCATAATGCATATTTAGTCATTTTTTTAAATATTTATAAAAAATGGACTTTGAATGTAGGATAGTACCTTAAAAATATTGATGTTTAGATTTGTTGGTTGTGATGTGTATAATATAAAATATAGCATACAATTTTTTTTAATGTGTCCTTTTTATTCATTCCTTTTATAATGACCATTTCAGGGCTTTGTAAATTCTGGTTATGCTGTGAATGGAATTGCACATGTAAGTAAATTGGAAGCCACACATTTTTGTTACTTATAATTTTTTAATAAAGTTCCTCCTTTTTTTGAAATTTTTTTTTTTCTTTTGAAAAAAAAATGGAATGTTATTTTTGAAATATATATATTAAAAGAGAGAGAATATATGTTTGAGTTTGAAAATATCTGTTTAAAATTTTGAATTGCAATTCGGAAACTAAGTAAGCTTATTTAACTTATTTATGCATTTCTGTGGAATAAAATATTCTGTTATTTATTTTTATTTGACTGAGAGAAAAAAAGATAAGTGAATTTACCTTTCATTTAAAGAAACAGTAATTGAAATTGCTTTCTTGAAGAATGTATAAAAACATTCTTAAAGAGCATTCACAGAAATACACTTTATCTCAAATAATTTATCTTTCTAGATTTAATTATTCTTTTTTAAAAATTTATTCATTATCACCAATAAATGTTTATCAATCATTGCAGAATCCAACAGCTCCCAGTCCTCTTGGTCAAATGCCTCCAAATGATGGAATGCCTGGAGGTCCAATGCCACCTGGTTTCTTTCCAGTCAGTATATGTTTTATTTTAAAAATTTATTCTTATTTTTTATATATATATGTTTATTTAGGGCAAAATTTATTAATATCAACATATATCAAATTGGAACATGGGAAATAATTTATTAAACACAAATTTTTTTTAGAGTTTTTTGAAAAGAATGTGTATTATGAATTTTTAATGGATGGTTTTTAGGGAGTGAGGGATACAAGTACTGTGCATATTTTTAGAATTGTAATTCTATCCAAGGAAAAAATGATATTGGATTTTTCTAAACCTAAATTTCTCTCTGAAATATAAATACAATTTTTTTTGAGAAACTTTTAGCCTTTTGCTGGTGCACCTGTTTTTACCCCCAGTATATTCTGGTTACCAAAAAGAAATTTGTTTTTCAATATTTAAATTTTTTATTTTTAAATCGCATTTTATCAAAATTAGTTGCTGAATAATCAACATAATCTGTATGGAGGTCTGCATTCACATATCTACACTTAAAATTCATAGGTAAACAAACGTATCTAAGCGTATGACTAGGTGTGTCTTCTCACAAACCGCACGATGCAGAAACTCGCCAAAAATACCAAAAGGTCGGGAATGATCCGAGAAATCCGTTTTGACCATTTATATTCCGATATTACAATCAATTAAAAACCTTAAAACACATAATTATTGCCATTTTTTCCCGCCAGGTGGTGAAGTTCCAATTTTTCAATCTTTTTTTTACATCCCAGGCGTTTTTAAAACATGATCTAAATTTTTTTATGAGACGGAGACAAAAAATAATTACAGAATCGGAAAGATCATTCACTTCACCACGATACGGTATAATGATATTTTCTATTTTTTACAATTTTTTTCTAAGTCAAATTTGATAGGTTTTTATGAAAATGATTTCTAAATCGTTCCGATTGCATTTTCTTTCACGTTAATGAAATGATATTCTACTCTAAAAACGTTCATGATTTTCTCTTTTAGAATCAGTCATTTAAAAAATACTCAAAATTTTATTTAAGTACTTAATAATTTCTTTATTTATAAAAATAATCTCACAAAACTTTTTTTTCCATGTGTAGAATGATATTATCCGTAATCTGTACTAAGATTGAAAAAATTGTTTAAAAATTACAGTTTTAAAAAAATTGTGTTTTTCGTTTTTTCCCCTTTTTGCGAGAAATATTTAAGCATTATTTTTATTATACTTTTTGTTTAAAAGTTACCATTGTTTGCAATTGATATACGAAGTTTGAAGGCATTAACTTAAAAATGAAGCTCGAAAAAAAAAATTAAAACTTTAACAAATAACGCATTTTTCAATAGCCAAGGGTTTGGCGGCGAACACCTGTTTGACGCCAAACAAGTTTTTACTCTCTGCCTGTCACGTTTGATGAAAGGTAACACTGGAAAAGAAGATGAGCTTTTAAATATTGTAAATCAACAGATTTGGCGAAATTGAATATCTCTTCCTTTTATTTTAAAGGTCTTTTCACTCCTTGTTCCCTAAGATTTTGCGGCCAAATCATTTAAAGCACTTCTTTATAAATGGTTGTAACAACATCATCGCTTAATTCTTATTATTTTTTAAAAAATACTCAAAATTTTATTCATGCATTTAATAACTTCGCCAGTAATTTTGTAATTGGAAAGATAATTTATTTCGTCACGATACAGTATTTTTTTTTTTTAACAAAACAACGATACTTTACATATTTTAAGATTTTTTCTTCCATGCGTTTATATGAAAAAGATTTTTAAAAACTCATACTTTGATCTTTTAGAGTTAGTGATTTAAAAAATAAAATGCCGAAAACTTTTTTTTACGAATTTTAAAAAAATACTCAAATTTTAAATATTTAATAACTCTATCTCTTATCAAATTCAAAGTTTTTAAAACTTCTTCATTTATAAAAATAATTGTATGAAACTTTTTTCCGTGTATCGAACATTTCAAAAAATGTTCACAATTTTAATTCAACATTTAATACAGTTGTGAAATTTTATAATTATAAAAATTTCTACTTTTTTCAACATACAACTATTTTTAAAAAGGTACATTTTCGTTTCCGGGGCCTAAAAAGTTGCAAAGTGAGTGAGTGAATATTCAAGTCTCACTGTTCACTTACTCGAGAGCTCTGATAGTGAGAGGGGAAGAGGAATTTCCATAGCAATATGTTATGCATTTAAAAATGTTCGTGCAATGCCGGGGGGAAATAAACCTGTCTGACAAAGAAAAGAAGCGAAAAAATTTCGAAACAGGGAATTTTAAGTTATACACTCGGTAAAAGCGCGGAGCTAAGTGGAGTAGGGGGTGGAAGTCATTTTGAAAAAGAGTATTAGAAGTGCTGATTTTGTG
>BMAV01006310.1:545706-559714 GCA_019973955.1 Trichonephila inaurata madagascariensis
TAAGGAAAGGAGTTTTTCGTGTGAGACATAACTTTGGCTTCTTTGTTTAATAAAAGAAACCTGGATTGCCTTATTAGATTAATTTCAAGAATTCTTTGTGCTAATAGGGCTGAACAAACTGTAGTTAGCAAATTAAAATGATTCTTCGGTTCCGTAAATATTACTTCTAATTCCCATCAAATTGCATTGATGAATGCATTTGTCAAATTATGAAATATATCGTGGTTTTTTAGTAAAGGGCAGTTTATATATTGAAGTGTAGAAATAGTAGACAATACAAATGGCTGCAGAGAAAATATTTCTGAAAATGCATTCAAAAATTAATAAACAGAATTAATTCTGTTCATTTACATTTAATTTTAAAAATCTTTCTTTGAAAAAAAAAACCTGCATATTTATATATATAAACAATATATGCATTTTAGCTATTGATTTTAAACATTTGTTTGATATTTATGATCGTAAACTAAAACTGAGTATCAGGTTTCTGATGAAAAAGAATTTTCAGTCCAAATTTGTGAAGGAGCAAAAGAATTTTAATAATATTGAAAATATCTAACCTCAAGCAAAATGTGGTATCTGCAGTATATTAAAAAGAAATAAATAGGGATTTATCTTTCATTTCGAATTATTATCATATATTTTATTTTTGTTTCTGTTTTTTTTAAACTTATATATATATATATATAAAGTTATGGAGTGCCATCTAGTTTCATTTAAGTGCTGAAATAAACTTGGTCTTTTTTAAGAAAAATAATCTCGAAAACATATGGAAATCGCATCGACCAAGATGTCTTAACGCAGTTAATGTCTCAACATTGGTTTGCTTAATTGCCTCGCGTAGGTGAAACATTTACCTTATTCAAAATTCATTGTTAAAAAAAAATAATAATGACATATGTCCGAGAAATTAAGATAAAGGTTTACCTTGCTGGAACCGAGGTTGAATATATTAAATTTTTACTTGTCTTGCTTAAACCCATTACAAATTCTCTCCGTTCTAAAGCCCCGTTCCACGAAAGTCATTTTTACATTCGCATTTCCACCACGAATAGGAGAAAGCGGGAGGAATACGCAAATTCTCCAGAAAAGGAAACCTGGAAAACAAGCGTGACGCTTTTCCCAGCGCAAATTGTGACAATAATTACTCTGAAACCTCATTTACATACATTTACCGCGTGTTCCTTTCCTTGGAATAATCGTCCCCCTACATAATCATCTCCCGTAGAAGGAATGAAATGTTTCGCGGGAAATAAAAGGGAAAGAAAAAAAACTTGGAGAGTATCACGCTTGTGTCGTTATAATGAATACAACCATAATGAGTAATTTAAGTTAATGGGTACGTAACTTTCGACTTTTTTTTTTGTTACCCTTCTTTTCCCGTTTTTATTTTACATTTCATCTCCGCTCAATTCTGACAGAGTCATTAAATGTTTCTGGGGAAAATTCTGAAAGTGTGAAAATGAATGCCTTAGCTGTTATTGTTGTTTTTCTGGTTTTTCTCGGTAACGTGTTAAAATTTTGAGAAGATGCAAGCGTTGAAATAATTTTTCCCCCTTTTAGATTATTGGAATTTTGCTATGAATAAAAGTAACGAAGTTTCTAATTTTATATATATATATGTATATGGAATAATGTGATTTCAACAAAATTAGGATTATATTCGAAGAAAATGAATTTAAATTATCATTTTTTTTTTTACCTCGGTTCCTAATTGTCTTTATTTCGATAAACCTTATATTTTAGCCGAAAAAATACAATATTAATAGAGTTCTGTCATCAAAGAATGTTAAAGGCAGACAAAAAGAATATATACAGTATTTTCGAATCTAAGCCGCTCAAAACGTTTTTGTGAAGAAAAAAAAAAACTAGTGTAAAATGATTTATTAACCGATATTTAAGAAATTAAAAAAAAAATTAAATAAGAAGTGAATAATTAACTTATTTTACCAGTATTCATCATATCTGGCAAGACAGCTCCTCGTAGGCCAGAGTCTTCCTTTGAAGATTCCTCCATAATGACCTCTTGTTTACTTTTGTTCTCTTAAGTTTTCTCGTTTATAATTCCAAAGTTTGATTCCACTCAGTCTACCCATCTCAGCTTTGGTCTTCCACGCTTCCGAATCCCTGTGACTTTGAACTGCAGTACCTTTTGGACAACATTATCGTCTGGCATTCGAATTTTATATGATCCATCTAATTCATTTATTTATTTTTATATATTAATGATGTTAAGTTATTTATAAATTCTATATAATTCAAAATTGTATCTTCTCCAGTCATTGTTTTCGCTTACACCTTCAAGTATACTCCGAAGTATTTTTCTCTCCAAAGATGCCATTCGATTTTCTTTCAGTTTTGTTATTTTTCAGGTCTCGGATGAATTATTTTACCAGTATTAAAAATTTTGAAATAGATATACGAACCTATAATTTCTCTAACCGTCAGTATCGTGTTTTAATTTCTCCCCATCCAACGAATTTATCCGCCTTCCAAGCCGCACCCGATTTTCAGTAGCATTAACATTGGGAAAGGAAAAAAAAAAAATCTGCGGCTTAGATTCGAATAAATACGGTGTATATATATATGTAACAATTTTGAAATGTTTTGTAGAATAATTTTCTATTATTATTTAATAGTTATGTGAAATTATAAAAGTAAAATGTGAAAAATAAATATTGAATAGTATAGCATTTTGACCCCTTGTCCTCATTGAAAAACCCCGATACTAAACTTCCTATTTTATTTTAGATTCGAAAATTAATTTTTATAAGCAACTCATTCAACAACACACTAACTAGATTTTTTAATTATTGCTTTACTCTTAAAAATTAAAACTTGTTATTCGAAGTGATTATTTTCATCGTCCGACAAAATTAGATTATGCTGAGGAATGACTAAATATTTGTGAATACCAGAAATTAAAATTTTTATAATTACCTTAAATGCTGTTTTAAAATGTCGTTGCCATTGGTACATTTGAATTAAATAAAAAAAATATATAATACATAAAATTGTATGGATGAAAAGCTCTGTATTTGCTCATGTCTCTAAAAAAATTATTTTTAATTTTAAAATTCAATTAAATATTTTTCCTCAAAAGAAAAAAAAAGTCTCATTTTCAATTTGACTTGGAATTTCAGCCTCCACTCTTTATTTCAAAATGAAAATTAAAAAAATATGTACTCTTCTCGTTAAATATTTATGATAACTTATACACCAAACAAAATAAATCGGATTAAGTTAAGGAATATTTGCAATAATAAAATCATAAATCACATTCATATATTTTAAAAATTCATATTTTCATATTATAAAACTAATTAAATTATATATATTTAATTTTTGATTAATTCCGAGTCGTTTTTTTTGTTATTGGTTTTCTTTTTAAGTTTTTACTAAAATCTTTTGATTTTCTTTTTAAAATCTGCATTCAAAAATGTTTGCATTCGTTTGTTAAATTACTAATTTAAAATCCTTTTTCGTTTAACGAATTCTTTGATTGTGGCATATTTAATCGCTCTTTTTCTTTCAATCCAAAGTTTTTCAGTAAGAAAAAAAGAAAATCCCTTTAACGCTTTAAAATTATTTAATAATGTAATTCGAATAAAAGCCATTTCGAATTCTTTCAATCGTCTGAGCCTACAAAAACATTCTATGTACATTTCTAACTATCTCGTTATTATTATTTTTAACTATTGAAACTAAATCTGTTTGAAAAATGTTTAATTTCTATCAGAAATTAGATTAACTTTAAAGGAAGTGGTTAATTTTACTGTTTTTATAAATTATATTTTATAAAACTTAATGATACATTGAATAAGTCATTATTGACTGTCTTTTCAATTTTTTTAAAACAACTTTTTATGTTTTAAAAATAGACAAATACGATGAGAGAAAGACTAAAATGACGTAGAGTTTAGTTGTTCGTTTATAAAGAATGTTGCATTTTTTATCGGAGTTTAAATTATTTCACAACTGATAACATTTTTTCCCTCTCTGTTTTTTATTACAAAAACAGAAAAGCATTTCGGCAATCGCTACAGATTTTTTATGCTTCGTAACAATCGTCTCTATCTCATAAAGATCATCTGGAGCACCCCACCCCCCCCACATAACTCCCTTTTTCCGTTCTTTTACATATTCTTATCACCCCTTCCTCCCCTGCCATTCCTGTTTGCATTAAATAATGCAATCAATTTTTTTTCTTTGGAAAAAAAAGTAAATAAGGTGACAAAAAAAATTTTTTTTTTTTCTTCTTTCCGCCGAAATTCAGCAAGGTGTTGAGAGGGGGAGGCAGAATTTTCCAACTCATGCTCATGTTTGGAAATCGGAAAAACTAAAAAGTAAGCGGGAAAAAAAAAACACAAGAGGCGGGAAATAAAATTCAATTTCTTCAGATTTGAAAGGTTCCATTTACGTCTTGACAAATGCTCTCTTTCACTTCCTCCCCTCCCCTCTTACTCTTTACTTTTTTTGTATTATTATTTTTTATAGGTACCTCTCCCGTTTTTTATTATTATTATTATTGCATCACTGGTCTGTCTTCCTCTATTTTGTTCTTGAAACTTCTTATTCTCGCTTTTTTCGCGAAACCCCCCTTCATATCAGACTCCCCCCTCCCTGCTATTCCTTCATCTCAAGTTGCAAAATTCGAACTGTCATCGGTAAAGAAGTGAAGCGTGACAGTTTGCTTAAACATACAGTTCGGGGGGCAAACAACAACGCCCCACCCCCATTCGAGTACCAGAAACGTGTGTGTCCATATTTTATACGAGCCCCCGAACTGTATGTTTAAGCAAACTGTCACGCTTCACTTCTTTACCGATGACAGTTCGAATTTTGCAACTTGAGATGAAGGAATAGCAGGGAGGGGGCTCGTATAAAATATGGACACACACGTTTCTGGTACTCGAATGGGGGTGGGGCGTTGTTGTTTGCCCCCCGAACCCTTTACCACCCCTCTCCATTCCTTCGCATTATTATTTATCGATGTCGTTTGGCTATAAATTGCTTTATTTTGGAATCGGAAGAAAAGAAATGGAACAAAAAAAGTGATAGGGGCGGAGACGATTCCGAGAGGTTTTGAACGGAAAAGGAAATGTTACTTATGCGGATTTAGTATTTTCGTTTGTGGCCTCTACCGACCAGATATGATTTTTTTTATTTTTTTTTTCTATTCAAAAAAAATTTTTTTTTAATTCTTTGGCTTAAAATTTAAAAAAAATATCGAGAAAGTTATTTTTAGGAACTGAAGTTATTCGTTTATTTTTAAATAAAAGCAGTTGTTATTTTTAAAAAAATTATTATGATATTATTAAATACTGATCAGTTGGTATATTATCTTTTCAATTGCTATATTTTTTAATTAAATCTTTTATTTGAAATATAAATCGTGTAAAATAAAAAACACTTAAGTTGGAAATCATAAGAAGTTGGGTTTAGACAATCACAAAATTACGTAGACCAAAAGTAAGACTTGTAGTTTTACTAACCTTTAAAACCATGTCACGTGAATATGAGTGCAGTGGCGTAACGGAGAATATTAGTCCCCTCCCCCTCTTCAAAGTCAGGTTTGGGGCCCAAAACCAGATCTTAGAAAGGATTGTATTTGTTAAAATATTCTGCAAAAAGCAAAAATCGGTAACAGCGAAGCGCATGAACTGATTGACTGGAAACGTGTGTTTATAGTTATCATGTGACCATGGCGTCACATGAATTTATTTTAAAACCATTGTTTATATTTTGGAATTCAAAAAGTCAAAGAACAATATAAGATTCAGTAGGCAGAGTGAATTATTTCAAAAAAGAACTAGTTTATATACAGAAAATATAAATACTACCAATCGAATAAATATTATAAAAATGTAATGAACCGTTCACTATTAAATAAAGAAATCCATCGCGCTTTGCAAAGCAAAACAAAAATTTCTTTTTTTCATTTGCATTAACTGCTTTATCATTCGAAACACATACTTATCTACAAAATATATCAGGTATTGTTAACGTATATGTAAAAAAACAATCATTATAGTTATCTGATTTTAATTTCCAGTTTCACTTCTGTTTACACAGAACTCAAAATCTCTCACACGATAACATTAGTAAGAATAATTATTATAACCTTCTGCATGCAACCGAAAAATATGACACCGAAAGTAGATTTGTATCTCAAAAAACACCCCTAGAGATCTGGGGGTAAAAAAAAGCAATTAAAACAATGCACCACAACGGTTCAAAGAAATGTGTACTTTATCTTAATTCTACGTTCATGAGAAGTGTGTTAAAAATGGTGAAACCTACAAATGGGATATGTTTTATGCAAAAGAGACACTTCCTTTCTGCTAACGTATTTAGTTAATGCTTCCTAAATATGCATTTTCACTTTTCGATGCCCTCAATGTACCGTGGAGGAGTGGGAGGGAGAAAGAATGGGGTGAGTTAATTGCTGCATTGTTACAACGTCGAATACGTACACGTAACATAGTTTTCTCTCTCGTCACGGGAGTTTTTAAAAACACCATTAAGGAAATAGCGTTTTACGCGTTTCTTTGCCGCTCGCTGCTGCTTTTCATTTTTATGCTTTCCTGATTTTCATTTTTGCTTTTCCCCCTTTCCCCTCCTGAATTTTCCCTTTCCTTTCTTTTTCGTTGCTAATACCCGTCGGATATTCGAGTTTATTTATTTATTTTTTTAAAAAATAAAATCTTATTTGTTTTTATTGCGGAAGGGGTTAGAGTCACATATGCACTTAATTCTTTGGGGACGCTTAATCGTAATTACTGTTGTTGCTGTGTTTCGAAATAGCATACCGTTTTCTCATGATCCAAGGTGGAATATAAAGGGGTGTAATATGTGTTGGAGGGAGTTTGGGAGATTTTTTTTTATAGGGAATGATGTCGCATTATTAAAAAACTGTCAGTTAAATTTCTGGAAGTGCTTGCTTATGGTTTTGATAATTTGATAACACCATGTTATTGAAAGAGGGACTAGACTTTTTGAATAAACTGGCTGGGTGGCGTGGTTGGTTTGTCTCTGGTCTGTACGCCTAGGGTTGCGTGTTCGACCCATGATGCAGTAAACTGACAGCGTCTATGTCGAAAGATTATGCGACATGTAAAAGATCCCTTGTGTGCTCTCAGCAAAATTTTATTCCAAAGTTCGGTTTCGCATCGTCAGATCTAAGATGCCTCTCCTGGGGAGAAAACTGGGCGTCAAAATTACTTGCGGCGATTGGTATTCCACCTATTTGGTGCCGCACTAATAAGAGGTCCCGATGATTCCAGTTCCCGAAGAATGTACTAGGTCTGCAATGGTAAAACACCAATCCGCAGCCCCAACGGAAATAAAACTTTAAATGAGGGTAGGGGTGGGGAATGTGCATTTTCTCGCCTGTATTTAGAAAGAACTGATAACATTTCTTTTTGACCAAAAGGCTTAGTTAATTATAATAGATTCCTCTTTAATTCATAATGATCATTTTAAAAGAAGTCAATAAAAAAAATCACCGAATTGTTGCAAAGGAGAATCAAAAGTTCTAAAGAATTTTTGTTGCATTTAATTATCTATTTAATTAATTATTCTCTTTTATTAATATACATTCTTATTCCACAGGAAAAGTCTTGTGTTACTTTTTTAAGAATAATTATGATTATTCTGTTTAAAAAGAGCTTTTTGCTACAAAACCATGCATTAGTTTTTTTGACTGCATTCTGTCTGTTCTAACGTGACATTACTAATAATATAACCAATTTTTATTAACACTGTGTTCGAATATTGTATGTATTAATATTTGATATGAGTTTGAATTGTCCTGCTAATTCTTAATGTAATGCACAGGATTTTGTTAGGATATATATGAAAGAAAATAATAATATAGTTATTTTATGTTTAAAAGATATACACACACAAAATTTTGATAAAAATAAAAGCACGCTTTTTAGTTTTGCATTATTAATTTAAGGACTTTTTTAAAAATAAATAAATTATCCTTTGATAAATAACTTATAAATTAAAAATTCGGCCATAAATAAAAAGTTTTTTATTATTGTTTATTTTTTTTTATAAAAAATTTATATGACGCAAAATTTGTTTTTTTGTTATTGTTACAGGTATCGTCAATACATCGAATGGAAAATCTAATTGTAAGATATATATTTTTTTTGTTGTTGCATTTAAATTATTTTTTAATCTTATATTTAGTATGATTTTGAATCGAAATAATTAAGTTAATGTAATTTTTTTTATAAAAAATTATCTTATTTGAAAATCGCAGTATTTTTTTTTTTTTATCATCGTGTTCTTGTCAAATTTTCGTTATTAATAATTGTGATTTCTGCTTCTTTGTTAAACCAGAAATCAAAATATGAAGAAAATGAGGAAAAAAAATTAAGATTTTATTTGCTTATTTGTTTTAGTTATTATTATTTCCATTTTATTTGCTTTAAAGAATTATTCATAATTAAAATTTCTGAGAGTTGATACTTCTTTAAAAAGTATCTTAAATAAACAATTCCTTTTGTCATTTATTTTTCACTTTTTCGGTATTCTGAAAATGAGGGGGAGAAAAAACGTTTTCTCTTCCAGTAACGGTAAAGTATTATTTCCTTCGAATGTATTATTTTTTTTACGGTTGGGGAATTCCTTTAACCGAATAAAAAATAATTACGTTTGTCGAACGATTTGCTGTCAAAGAACCGTATTCCCCTTGGAAGAAAACATTTTTCCGATATTACAATATTTCGATAAAGATATTCATTTTTATGCCAGTATTACTGCTGACATTTCTTTTTCCCTTAATGTGTTTGTAATTCTGACTGTGTACGAATCGTTTGGTGCTTCATTAAGATTAAAAAAGAATATAAAAAGATGACTAAATAACTATGAAGTGAAGGGAAGAAAAATGAGAATATCGCTTCTTTTAAATCAGCAGAATTTAATACTTGCATTTTATAATTAATTATGTGACAGCATATTCTTACGTTGTACTTATTTTTGAATTTTTTTTCTAATGAGTTTTTGACTTTTTAAAAATGAAAATAATTGCATATACTTTTTAAAATAGAATAGGCGCAACAGTATAGATTTTCGAATTTTTTTTTGTTCTCTTCGTAGGTGCCTTCCTTTTTTATTTTTTTGAATTTTCAGTAAATGCTTTAAGAAAAGGAAGGGCAACAGGGAGGTAAGATTATTCTAAACATGAAATGTACTGGCATAAAAGGGATGGGGAAGGGGGGGGGGAGGAAAACGTCGGTGATTTTATCTTGGGAACTCTTTTCGGAAGCCGTTCCAATTCCTGAATTTACCGAAGTACCTTATTAAATTTAGCTCCTCGTTTCTTAAGGAAGAAATACATTTCTGACTGTTTTCACCGTTTTATCCTCTTTTCCTGTCCCCATTGTTGCAATATGCTATTCGAAAGATTGTATCTTTACCTTTCTTTTCTTATATATGAAATTTTTTTTTCCCAAAGACTTTTTGTTTTTAAAAATTAAAAGCAAGACTAAAAAAATTACTTGTTTGCAAGTCTTTTTACGGGTTTCAAATTAAATTTAAAACGTCGTTAAGCTCTTAGAGCGAACACGCTGTTTTTTAAAACTCATTTTTGTGTATGTTTTAATAAAAAATGCGATTAATAATAAAACATGCAAATAATTTTCAGATGTATAAAGGTGCTATCATAATTTCGAATTTTTGATAATGATTTTTTTTAAAGCTTAATTTTTTGTTGTGCATTAGAAAAGTATTGTTAATACGTTCGATGAAAATTCTAAAAATTCAACTCTCTACAAATGAAAAATAAGGCATTGTGCCGTTTTCCTAGTAAAATTATAAAATCACATAATTTTAAGATACTTGCTAAATTTTTTGAAATAATAAAAAGAAAAATAAGTGAAAGAAAATAAAATTATTAATTTAACAAACAACTTTTTTTTGACAAATAAATTTTTAAAATAAAAGAAATTTATATAGCGTAACAGAATACACATCTAATCACTGGTGAAAATTTTTTGTTAAGCTCATTTCTTGTTAGTTTTTTAAATGCTGATTTGTTTGGGGAATTGGAGTAAATAATTTTAAAGGGATTAAAATTGACTTATAAGTTTTTTAACACACTCAATGTCTCTCTCTTGGTTTCTGTTCTACAAATAGATTTTATCTTAAATATATTTTTATTTATTTTACTTCTAATAATTAGGATGTCTGTTTACAATTTTCTTATACCTAGTATTAAAAGTCAGATGATAGAATTTTAATCTTTTACTCTTAAATAATCGTTGTTTCTTTTGAAAAATTGCAAATTTTTATCTTGAATCTAAATACGGTTTGCTTGGTGACTAAAAATAATTATGGAAAAATTAAAAGACTATCGAAGAAAAGAAAGCAATGAAACTATTTCAATTTGTGACAAGGTCATTAAAAACTTCATGGAATTACTATTACACACATAAATTTTACAAAAGAACCCATGACAATTTTTAGAGAACTATTCACATAATTTTAATGCCTAAAGATATGGAACATAATAATAACTATGTTGGCATACTCGGTGCATTTTCAAATATAAGTAAACTTTATACTCATATATATAGAAAAAGACACGTAGCATCATATTGCTGCAAGAAATAAAGATAAAAACCTGAACAGTGGGAGGCGGAAGGAGTGAAATTAAGTAAGGGGCGAAAAGAGTACATATAAGGTAATGCAACACAGTTATCTAACTGCTGCTTGCTACGTTATCGAACCATGCCGCCAAAGTCGTTATCTTAACACAACAGATAGCAGAAAAAGAAAAAAACTTTTAAAACCACGCCGTGACCTAGCAACTGAATTGAAACTACTCAAGTACAGGCGGCAAAAAAAGGAAGGATTCTCTATCCTATGAATAAATGACGTGTAAAGTTTTATGGTTATTGCCGAGCATCTCTACCCATCTCGCCTGTAAAATATTTTTAAAAACCTTTTTCAGTTCGTTTTTATACCCATCTTTCCTCTTCCGCCGTAATTTTAAAAGAAGATATCATAGCCGGTTTCTGTATGTATGGCGGAGTTATATGCTGTGACACGAGAAAGGAGTAGAATGAAGCTCTTAAGTTTGATCTCTTATCTCCTCGGCACGATAAGCGGGATTCCCGGGACTCGCGCTGAAGTTTTTACGACCCCCTGCGCCGAAAAAAGAATTGACCTTTCTTGCGCCAGCACTTTTTTCCCCTCCCTTCTGTTTCTTGAGGAAATTTGCGATTACGGAATTGGTTTCTGGAGTGCAGTGCAGTGCTGCTACCTCTGCTGGAGTTTATTAATTTAACTTCTGGATTTCGGAAGCTTTTTTTTTAATCGACCCTTTTAAAGTTAAAACTTAATCGTTTTTTTTTTTTTTTTTTTTTTTGTGCATCTTTTAACTGGGAATCGGATAAATGTTTAGTTTAGCGAAAATTCGCTTTTATTTCAGTGGTATGCAAGGATGTCTTCTTTTTAAGCTTTTTTTTTCCCGAAAATTAATTAGAGTAGATCAAATTGATTTCAAGTTTCCTCTACACTGGCGACTTCTTAACTTACTGTGCCCATAAACCCTTTTTTTTATACCAAAAATATGGCTTTGAACCACCAAATGGAATAACTATATTTCAGTGTATAATAGAAAAATTACAAACTTAACTTTGATGTCCTGAAAATGACGCTGATGAATATTATACAATAAGTCTATTAAAAAAAATTAACTTCCACAAAATTATAACTTTGGGTAGTAATATTTATGTACAAAATATCACTGCTTTCTGTTCAAAACAGTGGAAAATTTGTAGCATTCACTTCACATATCGGGATTATGTACAAAACGAAACTAAACCGTTGACTAGATGCATAGCACTTTCATTATTCCCATGTTTTCGACAGGTCAATTGCTTGTAGCGGTGAGATTTTGTTCCTTTTTAAACCTATATTAACAGCCGCCCCCGCAATTCCGACTTCCACCATGCGACGCTTTTCATTACTTGTATTTTAAGTACCTATCTGTAATATTTTAATTTCCATAATAAAGAAAAGGGATCACAAATATTTTACTTTACATTATAGACCTTTAGCATATCCCCTACCGTTGTCCACGTCTCCAAATTAATTTTGATTTGCCACGGACCCCTTCAGGAATCACAAGGATCCCCAGAGAGGTCCGTAGGAACCACTTTGGGAACCTATGCTTTATACAAAGCCGATAGATACGAAATAGCATTGGTTACATATATAAATATTTTTGTCAAGTTTATAACAGTGGAAACGAAAGTGGCATACCTGTCTGAATTCATTCACAAATGAAAAAGACAAATAATAAATTCGAGCTCAAGAAGTCTTGATATTTTTGCAATTCTTCTATTATCAGTAGTATTTCCAGGTAAAAACAATGTCATTAGATTTTCAGAAATGATTTATAAAAGCTTCTAAGCTATACACTCCAGAAAATATTTCACGAGAGTGCGCTTTACATGTTTACAATTCCCAAGTGCCTTTTTGCAACGGCAAATCAAACTCAGTTTGTATGTGGTTGCTCATATTCTACATTGGGTAGACCTGAAATGAGAATTTCTGTAATAACGCGCGCTAACCAGAATCACCGTGATCGATATTTAATAGAATATATTAGTTTAACTATGACCATTGGAAGGGATGAGACAACGTGAACCTGATAGATATGGAGAGAGGAAACGGGCATCATTATTACATAATTTATATGGGACAAGCGCTACCATCACTCACCATGTCTCACTGCTCCGCCCCCCCCCCCCCTGGGCTAATGTGGTATTCTAATATTCTGCATAATGTGGTTCATGCGTCCCACAGTTTAACTGCCATACCGCGCTTTATTGTACTGGTTGTTACGAAGAGACCTCAGCTTCCGACATGCCAGATAACCTTGGTCTTAATTCTCTTTATTGCTGCGCTTCCTGTCGTACATTAACTTTGGCTGACTGCTGGGATAATGTGCTCTTGCGACAGATTTTTTTTGCTCTTTGAAAATGTAAGGTTTATTTAAGGTCGGGATTTCGGCTTTTGCCAGATCATTGTGCCTTAACATTAATAGAAGGTCCAGGAAAGTTTTTGTTCTTTGCATTAGATTATGAAATTATGCATTAGATTAAGAAAGAAATGTTAAATTTAGGAAAAATTTAATTTAATCTCTGTAAGTGAATCGATTAAATAAACAATGGAAGTGATATTAATCGTAATCAATCATACAGACAATAAATAAATTGTAAATATCATATTGCATTGTTTCGAAGTATCAATAGGTCTACAAACTTAATTTTGGAAGTAATTCGTCGCTATTTTATATTTTTGGCTCATTAATAGAAACTATTTAATATGATGTTGATTATTTGATTGCTATTTCAGCGAATAAATAACTTCGTTGATTTACTGCATTGCATCTTGAAGTAAATTGATTTTTAAAACTGGTATGAATTCTTAATTGTTTGATCAAAGAGCGTTTCCCAGCGTTATTTACAGATCAATTCGTAAATATTTTATTAAATGGTTATTCATCATTTGTGCTCTGTTTTTATCCTCATTTGCAATTTATTTTTAGTAATTTTAGTTTCTTTGACGTTCAAAAAAATATGAGGCTGCGGTAGCTGAGTCATGATCACGAACTAGTGGCCATCGTGTCCTGTTGTCACTGAAAACCCTCCGTGTAGAGGGGTTGATGCATGTTAAATCTGTCGAGGCTCAAAGACCTTACGTTGGCGTGGGGGTGAAATTTAAGAGAGAAAGGTGCCAGTTCAGATGCCATCCTTGTCACTTGGCCTAGGTTCAAAATTACGACATATCTCGCCATCGACAACTCTTATATTAATTTAGAGTTCTACCACGTTAGTAAAAAAAAGAAAGTTGAAAAATTACATTTATCAAATCACCCAATAATTTCATGTGCGTTTTATGCTTCTAACGTTGTGAAAAAATGAACGATCTTATCTTTGTTTGCTATCTATTTTGAAAATAAACGCACAATAAATTATTG
>BMAV01006310.1:570184-582028 GCA_019973955.1 Trichonephila inaurata madagascariensis
TTAATCATGTTCTGAAAATGTTCAAGTACATTCTGTAAAATTTTATAACTGTACTTTTAAAATCAACATTGTGTAATTTATTTAAAAAATATAGAATAGCATCAAATACTGAAAGAAGATCCATCCCATTACCGAAATAAGAACCCAAAAAACAAAAGTTTAAAAAATCGATCACAGTCAAAGCAACAAAGTACTTAAAACATTCTGCGATATTTCTCTGCGTCTTAGAATGTATCATAACACTTTTAAAACTAGCATCTATGTATACTTCTAACTGTATCCTGTAACAACTGGGATATGTCTCCCAAAGGTATGTCTTCGCTTTTCACGGTAAAAAGAAAACGTGCATAAATTCGTTATTGAGATTTATTCTCTTTATCCTTTCCCTGCATGATTATTTAAATTTTTGCCATAATACCGTCCGCCGTCCTGCTGTGCGTATCTAAATCTCCTCCATAATTCGCTGGAGAATCGGGAGTTTGCGTAACGGTATCTTATTTCCACCTTTCCCATATACTCTCACTCTTCCTTCCTTAAACATTCTTCACGGTATCTACATGTATATGGTAATAAAAAAAAAGGGGGGGGGAAAAAATAAACTCCCGGGCCGGCGCACGACTACACAGCAGCGTTTCAACACAGCGGCTCGCCTACTGAGCTCGCATCCATTACGGTTTCGCATCCAGTCTCATTTTTCTTCATGAGCACATCGCGCTTTTCCTTTGCAGGTAGTGGTTTTTATGGGCACGAGATGTCGACCGCTGATTGGTTCCGAGGCAATGGGAGTCAATAAAAATATGATATAGGAAGCAGCAGTTGTATGTTGGAGGAAGAAAGGCACGGTGTATTTATTTTTTTTATTTTTCAGACAGCACTGTCCTTGTCAGTCGTTGGTATTCCATGTAGAGATCTGCTTGTCCCCTTTTTTCTCTTTCTTTTTTTTGGACGCGAAAATATTTGGTTTTGAAAAGTTGCCGAGCCCTTTCCCCCCACAAAGTTACAGTGGGTTCCCTTGCATTACGTGATTCGATTCCCGAACGCTCGTCTATCTCCGGAGAGCAGTTATTTGGAAACCATACACGGTTCCAAGCGGAATGACGACTCATATTCGGTGGACGTTCTATTTCCACCCTCGCTCCAACCCTCTCCTCTTCCTCTGTGTAAAGATGGTTATGAATCGAATCCGAAATCTGATCGAGACGGTTAAAGTATAAAATTTGCAGATTCGAGTTTTTTTTTTACACAAAAAACCGAAAGGAATCCAAAATTTTCTGTCATTCATAGATGCACGAAGAGAGGGCGAAGAAAAAAAAAGAGAATGTGAGGGAGGTGGGTAGAATGTGTGGTTGTTTATTCAATGTATGATCATAATATTTTTGATTTATCGCGTTTATTCTTTACAAACATTCATGTAATTGAAATTTTCTTGAAAATAAAAGCGCTTCATAATGAGGGATTTTGATACGAAAGTTGTAATTTTGACGGGTAAGATCTTCGAAGGAATTTATATGATATCACTTATCTGTCTATTTTAATCTTTAATTATGCAAATACAGAATTATTTACCGTATCGTACCTCGCGACACGTATATTTATTATTTATTTTGCTAAAATTTAAAATTTCTAAGAACTTGTATTAGAGGATAGAATAGTTAATACGCGTATTACAAAATTAATACAAATCATTACTTAAAATGATATAATTAAAAATATACTTTTTTTGTGTGGAATTACAAGAATATGTTTCATGTTATTTTTAAATGCATAGCTTTATATTTATATATTAACCATTAAACTCTGTTTAAGAAGACATAACGATTGTCTCAAAAATACATTTATTTGGGCAATGTACGGAACTTTTAGAAAATGGTTTTAAAAAATTTAAAAATTAGTTCATTACCAATTTAAAAAAAAGAGCTTTGTATGTTAACATTTAAATTTTTTCAATGTGGGTTCAGTTTCTTAAGATTACGTGGTGCTTTTCATCTAAATTTTATGATAGATTCAGTATTGCCCATAATTCAATTCGAATTTTAATAAAATGAACATGCCATTCTTGGTGTGATAAAGCTCCACTGTGATATATCGTGGCAGTTGTTGCGTAAAATATGTTGAAAGTTTCATGTTAAAAACAAAAATTAACAAGTTCAGATGTTCTCTGAAGGAATACTTTTAAGGATTGCTTAGTAAATAATTCAGAAATAAATTTGAATCTTGAGGCATCCTTTCTCTTATATTGAGTGGGAAAAAAAAAGAAAAAAAGAACCGCCTAATGTTAAAACATTCTCAACAAAGACATCACAACTCGCTCTGCGGATCTTTCAATAAGATCTTTCACTACGTTTTAAAGATATTTGCTTTAATAACTTCCTCGTCTCCTAACCTCGCATATTAAGGAAGCCATAATGCATCTCCAATTTAAGGATCCCACCCCTGAGAAATGTCACCGACGCGTTCCAATCGAACTGCGCTCTCTTCGATGATAACTGCATATCTTGATAACCGACATCTCCAGGAAGAAAAAAGGGACGGATGAGGAAGAACTTTTGCAAGGGCGCACCAGTTCCAACGTCTACCTAGCCTCCTGTAGTTCCTTTCCGCTTGGCCAGCAGGGAAAGGGGTTCGTATCAGAAATTCCATTCGCGCCATCTCGCCAGGCCATTAAAGAAGCCCATTTCGCGGTTCGTCTTTCCTGGGACGTGCGGCCCAAGTCCCGGAGCGTTATTAAATTTTTTTTTTCGTTCTCTTTCCTTTACTTTAAAAAGAGAGAGAGATCCCGCGTCATCTGGCTCCGGGGATACGTGAGAAATGGCCTCGGCTCCTCTAATGACTGCGACCGAAGTTGGGCGAAAGTACCTCGCTGACGTGGTATGGGCCACATTTGCTGCTTCCAGATAGTCTTCTGCTTTATGTCCGGTGTCGTATGCCTTGCCAGCGTCATAAATCGTATCTTCCCGATCCTCTCGTCTCGGGAAGGGGTCACTAAAAATAAACCTGCAGTTATTCTGAGCAGCTTACTGTTGCTGCTTTTGGATTCTTGAGGCAAGACTCTATTGAATGACCAGACTGAAATTCACATCTGCAATCCACCCCCTCTTCCTTTTATTGTTTATTTAGTGTGAAGCATAAAAACCACTCCACCATTTATTATGGGGGAAAGGTTTTGCTCCTTCTGGAATGAATAATAAAAATAAATTTGCTGGCGCGAGCATTGGAAAAATGAACCCGTTTTTGGTTAAATAATCAATTAATAAACATGGGGTTCATGCTAAATCAAGCTAAACCGTTAGGATCAAGAACAGGTCTCGAAGTTCTTTGATGTAAGCATTCGAAATATTTCAGAAAACACAACGATCTGGGTACAAAAAGTAGTTTGAATGAGAGTCTTTGACCAAATTGCCTTAGTGTTTGCCACTATATACTTAATGTTTACTTATTGTGTATTTCCGACAAATGGATAGTGGCCGCGGTAGCCCTAGTGGTCATGGTCACGGACTCGTGGCCACCGTTGTCAAGTTGCGGTTTTGAGCATTGACGTAGCTGGTACTGGGTGAGCCCTGTTTCAAAATTCTTTCGGAATCCTTTTTTGGAAAATAAATAAAAATGGTAACATTAATAAAACTTATTTGAAAGAGTCAAAAAATTTCACATGTTGGGGGCTCGTATCATTATCATTTATACGGTGGTGGCCACACCCCTAGTTTCGAGTCCTGTAGTCAATGACAGTTTGTCGTGTGGAGAAGTCGATGGACATTAAATGTGTCCTGGCTCAAAGTCCTCAGATGGCGTGGTGTGGAAGTTAGATGAGTGAGATGCCGGCTATCATCTTCGTCATTCGACCGCAGTTCAGAGTTACGAGGTTTGTCGTCAATAGCTCCAGCGTGCGATGTTAATAAACACTCAGTTCGAAAGACGAATACGATTATTTTAGTTACTTTCTACAACATTTCATTACTCTATATAATGGAACTTAAAATTTGTACATGTTTAACTTTTTATTTTATTTTACATTATTAGTCAGAGAATATTAAGATAAATCTGCAGTATATCTTAATTTTAAAAACGGACTGTCCTCTTTCTTTTAATGAGTTCCATTTATATCGAGATATTGCCTAGCAAAAAAAAAAAATTCCATCCTATCAAACGGAAGAGCAGAGGAGATGGATTTATTCAAAACCCCTTCCGTTTTCTGAATGTGGAAGTTGAGATGGATCGAAATGTATTTGCTCCAAGAGCCCATCTCGTTACACAGACGCTGTGTTTCCCTGAATTTTGCAGTCGAAAACGAACTGTATATGTATGTACCTACACAACAACTATGAAGTGATTTCTTTTTGATTGGCAGTGGGGAAAAGAGGGACGTATCGCATTCCCGCATTATTTCCGGCCCGTGTTTGCGCAGGATCGTTCCCGAAACAACGATTCCCTAATGGCCCATAAACGACCGAAAGTCGTGCACCGTGTTTGTTTTGTATTCGTGTGTGTTCGCGTTTAGAAGTTAACTGTGTGAATAAACATTCTGGCAGGAAGGCCTTAAATCGAATTCGTTTGCTTTTCGATTTGCAAGGAAGAGAAGGGTGGAGAGGGGGTTGCGAGTCCATCTCTCTGGAGCAGATAAGCAGTTGAATAGGAATGTTCAGGTTCCCCTCGTTTCTGGTGGTTGTATCTTAATTCTCTGGAGCTCGAATATTTAGATTTATTGGCTGCCGTTAAAGATGGGATCGTGTGTTCTAATAGAATAAAATATATCGTAATGCTCCACTTTTGCATAATGCACGTTAAATTTGATACTTCGCATTCAATGATATTTCTGGACTGTTTTGGTTGTTCTCTGTAAATGTCTATTCATTTTACAAATGTAGCAATCATTACTCTTTTCAATATGTATTCCTTTCCTTTCAATCTCTTTTATTAAGGACGTGCCGAACGAAGGATATGCATTTATTCCTGTTATACTTAACTGCGTAATATAACACGAGTTTTATATTTAATTTTTTAAAAAACTGAAGCAGAGAACGTTTATTTTGGGGGGGAGGGGGGCTCACTTTAATGAAGAATGTTATTTAACATAACAAATCAATCCATTATTACTTATTGTTACAATCACTGGCGTAGCCCTCTATCAAAAATCCTTGGAAGGGGCCCTTATTTGAAAAATAAATAAAAATAATCGCATTTATAAAACTTATTTGAAAGTGCCAAAATATTACACATGTTAGAGCTCCTGTAGCTTGGTGGCCCCGTATCTTTGATACGGCTGATATAGCGGTACCTATGCCCCTAGTTCTGATATGATTGTAAAATGCAACTTTATTTAAATTATTGTCGTTTATACTTCCTGTTTGACAAAATTTTATTATAATAGTGTTAGTAGATTTTGACAATCTAGAATTTCAAAAATAAATATTTTAGATGCACCTGCCGATATGAACAAATGCTTAAATCGCTCTCAGTCGAATTGTGGAAAAAACTGATAAATAAATCTGCTTACTTCCTAAAATCCAGTTTCCGCGAACTTTTGTTTCAATAACGATAGAAACATCACCATTTTTCGTTACGTGTCATTTTTTTTTTTTTTTTTAAGTCTTACACTATCAGATTCGACTCATTCTCGTCGACAAAATGAGCAAGAAAATCCGACATTGGGGAAAACTTCGAACTTTTCCCCATAACACAAGAAAAGTATACAACAAAAACGTTCCCCTTAAACGTTATCTACACAGAAACAAAATCCTCTAGCTTCTTGGAAAGGGGGGGAGGGTGAAGGAAGGACTTATTTTTTAACACCCCCTTCCTCCCTCGACGTCGCTTCTGGCATTTTCAAAAGTAAAATAGAAAGCGCATCCCCAAACTGTTTTCCAGACGTCCGATATCAAAAAACGCGAAGCTGCAGGAAGAAAAGGAACTGGGTGCAGGGGAAGTGTCGGGAGTTTGAAGGCAGGCAAGGCAGGAAGAGAAAAAGTCATTTTAAGTTATATATATTTTTCCCCCCTCTTATAACGGCACATCAAAAAATAAAGAAGGGAGCAGCGCTGTCGATGTACCGTGAGATACGAGGCATGACAGTCCTCCAGAAAACGACGGCCCTGACCGTCCGAACATGAGTAATACCGTGTGACATGCCTGATTGAACTTTGTGCGCAGAGTGGCATTTGCCTTGGGGAGAAGAGAAGGAAGAGCCATTTTCTTTCTGGACATGGACGTAAGAGAAATGGCATCTTCTTTTTTTGTTTTGTTTTTTGATTCCTCTGCGAAATAGGAGAGCTCTCTCCCTGCCTTCCATAGCCTCTGTCACCGAGGTATCTTCAGGCCACTTGTTACTTCACGACTCCTGATATTCCTATGGAAAGGGGGGGGGGAGAGGGATAGACGTTCTTTTGTTTCTCTGTGAAATATTCCGTCTTTTCTTCCTTCCACCGGGCGAGACGATGTCCCTTTTTATTCTTCTTTCCCCCGTGAATATGTGTCACTCGAAGGTGGTAGAGAATTTTTGTTTCTCTCTCCTTTTGGGGTACATTCTTTTATAAGGTGAGATATGTCTCTGCTGTGAAACGATCTGGACTTGGATAGACATCTTATTCGCAAGATCGGTCTGATGGAAATGTAGGAAATATGAAACGATTTTAAGGCTAATTTTAATTTTTTTAAAAAGTGCATATAGCAGATGGGGGAAGAAATCGAGAGAAAGACTTTTGATTGATTTTAAACTAAGTGGTACTGTCACAACAAGAGGGCTGTTGATGACGAACTACGTAATTTCGAACCTCTATTAAGTGACGAGAACGACCTCTAGCACCCTCCCCCTGTCTTCAAATTTCCACACCACGCCAACAGGAGGGCTTTACGCCTCGACACGCATTAGCCCTTCTACATAGCGGGTCTTCAGTAGCAATAGGTTTTGACAAATCGGCACGGAGAAAGACCTGAGGAAGTACGATATGTTTTAATAAAGTTACTCTGTTGAAATTTTGATTCACACAAATAAATTGTGAAATGATACATTCGAAGATGGTGAAACATGCGTAATTCTATGAATAATCCGAATCAAAAAATTAAAAACGAACAAATAGAAAATAATGATTTTTTTTTTTTAATTTTTTTTTCTATTTTCTCAGCAGAAATTATTTGGGAAAATCTCTTAGGTACATTTTGGTGTTTTCAATCGTGAATTAATATTAAATCGCAAACAAAAAAAATTCTTTTAATCTAAATCGGGCGGCTGCATTCTCTTTGTGTGAGTAAATTAGAAATTAAATGTAATATTTTTAAAAAAAATAAGATTGAATTAAGGTTTAATATAGATGTGGGAACATATTATATAAACAAATATAGCGAAAACCACAAGAGCAAACTTTCTTTTAATATCAAAAATGCTACAAAATTTTTTAAATTGAACATATGAACTAATTTACCATGTAAAGTGATGGACGTTTAATATCTCGAAATTCTTGCATACATTTAAAACTCACCCAGGAATCGGAAAGGATAAAATTCCCTCTCGGTTACAATGGCCAACAAAATTAATGAAAATATCCCGAAGCCAAAAGGGAAAATCCAAGATTAAGATGAAAAGGTCTCGGTGGCTTGGAGAGAGAAGTAGATTATTTGGAGCCGCCCTAAGTAGATTGCTCGCGTCCACTGCGTTGCAAGACGCCACATTTATTCCCAAAGGAAGTCTGGCTCACGCAAGCCAGGGGCTTTGATATGCAGCCCCTTAATTCACTCCTCTGACCGCGGCCAGGGTGATCCCTAGCACGAATGTGGAACGACTAACAACGTGGACAGACATTTAGATTAATGAGGGACACGGATCTCCAGCCGGACGAATCTTGTTTGCTTTAATGCACCCAAGTGAGTTAGTGGCATACACACTTGGTGCCCCGGGTGGAAGTTGGAGTGCATCGGCCTTACTTCTAATTAGTTTCTCTTGCGGGCTTCACTGTCGCCGACCACTTTTAATAACAGGTGTCCAGGTTCGGTTTCCAGCCCTTCACGTGCCTGTGAAGATCCATTTCGTATTATTTCCTGATTTGTGAGTGTGTGTGTGCGAAAGAAATAAAATTAGCGATCGAGTTGTGGCATTGGATTTCCTGAGGGGGAAGATATATCGCTTACGGAATGTGAACTGCTGGCACTAACCCTATTAAAAGTAATGTCGTGTATGTCTTGTAATTGCTACATTTGTGTAATATATATATTTTTTATTGTTATTATGTACCAATTATACCCTAAAAGCATCAGTTTGTATCATTAAATAATGTATGGGTCGACAATATATAAAAGGGGATTCTGGCGCATCTCATTCATATTTAAGTTATGATCGACGAAACTTTTGAATTGTCCTTTATTGTTAGAAAATCAACTTTATATATATATATATATAGCTTTTTTTAAATAAAAATAGTTTGATAAAAATCAGTGGCGCACACAAGGGGGGTGTCCTAGGGGTCCGGACACCCCCCTCATAGCCCTTGATTTTTTCTGTTGGTTATAATCCTATGTATATATTACGTAAAATTTAATTATGTATTTGTTATTAATAATTAATTTTATTAATTAATGCTAATTTTTTATTTGATAATTAATTTTGTATTGTTTTTTGTTCCCGAAAATTGACAAAATTAAAAGAATATGTTGGGTGGCGTATTAGAGCATGTTATCAAAATGGTGGACTTTCGAGCTTGGGCGCCCCCCCCCCCTTGAAAAATTGCTGTGTGCGCTACTGATAAAGTTATTTAATATAAGTCGCAATCTTTCAATAAGTTGGAAAATAAATAAATAACGAATATCTCTTAAGAACGGGTTTAAATATTTACTTTGTGAAAACCAATATTAAAAATATTTCTCACTGTCTTTTGGCAGCTGCAGCCTACTAATCTTGGTTACGAACTTGTGGCTGGCAAGCTTTAGTGCCACAAGATCCGAGGGGCTGTTGCAAGGTAAATTTGTCGAGGCTCAAAGTCCTCCCGTTGGCGTTGAGTGGCAGTTCGGAGAGGGGGCGTACCAGCTAAATTGACGTCCTCGCTACTTGACCGTGGCTCAAAATTACGAAGTCTGTCGCCAATGTGCCTCGTGTTTCTTTACAGTGCGACGTAAATGAACATTTGCTCACTCTTTTTTTAGCGACATTTGATCAGACGATTTCTTCCTTGTGACAAAAAAACCCGCCAAAAGATAAATATTTTTGTGTTATTGTTTAATTAGAGTATAACATTCGATACAAAATGTTTTATACAGGTTTATTGAATGATTAAAATCCGTTAGAGTACATTTTCCGCTCTGAAGGAATGTGCCCTCATTCGCCTGTTACATAAGCAATGATTATTCGAGTACAGGAAATATGTGATCGAAAATTGATTACGAAGTTCTAGTTAGGGTTTATATTATGTTTTTCACAAATGAAGTTCTGCATTTATTTCTGCTTCATTTAAAATATGATAACCTGTCAATAGCGCATATACATATGCATCGCTGATTTTGCCCAAAAGCTCTTTGACAAGTGAACCCCTTTCAGTGCCGCTGACAGTCTGTAGCATTTTGCTGTCACTCCTTATTTTAAAAAATGATTGATCGAAGTTTTATCCTACTTAGTTTCAATTCCAGAGAATATTCTGGGCGTTAACTGTCGGGGAATAAAATAGCTCATCCAGCCTGGCCGATCATGTGACGTCCCTAGAACCTGGATTCTTCTGGAAAACCTTAAACGGATTATTTCCAGGGTTGAGAGGAACGAAAATCAATTTAAATGACTTTTGCCACCGACGATTAATTCCACTCTTAACGGGCGACCGCCATCAGTGACATCTCTGAAAGCCTAGTTTATAACGCGGCCTTGGGACAGCGAGTTGATGCGGTTCATTTTTCATTTCTAGAGTCAGCAGCACCTGCATTTTTCGTTGCGTTGCCTTTCCTTCCACCCCTCCTCCACACGCACACTCCTAGAAGCAGTAGCATTTTTATTAGAAATACGAGCACCTGAAAATGTCGCCAGCATTTCTCGATTTTAAAGCGAGAATAAACGAGCGAGAAATTTGCGCCACACTCGACAACTAGGTTAAGCTGTGCAAACAAGATTAATTTTTGAAACGCTTCCCTCGCGTGGTCGGTGTAAACCGAGACGAACTCTTTTGCTGTATTATTGTAGTTGCTTTTTCCGATGTGCTGTATGTTGTGCGGAGACCGCTAAACGACACTGGCTATGATATCGTGTTCCATAGATCTCAGTTTCATCAAGTTATTCGGTTGCTACAACAGGAACAATTTGCTGGCGTAGCATTGTAGTTTCCTAACTTGTCTAGGGAACTTATTTTGGAATATTATCGTAGTTATCATAAAAATTGAAAGGAGTCAGTTGCGCACACAGGAATTTTTCAGGTGTGGGGGAGTCCAGGGTCGAAAGTCCACCATTCTTGTATCATGCTCCAATACACCGCCCAACATATTATTTTGATTTTGCCGGCTTTCGGGAACAAAAACAGTATAAAATTAATTAATTAATAATGAATACTAATTATTTAATAAACAATTAAGATTAAGTAATAAAATTAATTTTTAATAGAACAACTAAATTAAACTTTACGTACCAAAAAACATAGGATTATAATCAATCGAAGAAAAAAAATCGTGGGCTATGGAGGGGGGGGGGGCGGCCCCCCCCGCCCCCTTCTTGTGCGCCACTAAAAGGAGTAGTACCTTTCTTGAACACTTTGATTTCGAAAACTATACAAAAAAAAACATGTTTTCTTAGCACAGCTAAATCGAAACATTGTTTAAGTACTCTCTTTGTTCTAATTAATATGATACTTTTGTAACTCCATATTACAAAAGTGCTTAGGTAAAAAAATGCATTGTTAGGGACACTTTTTTTTAAACAATGAAGGAAATATAATCGTCTGTGATTTTGCTTGAAGGAGGGGGAAGAGGTAGAGTAATTTTTTCTTTAACTTAATGCATAACATGACTGATATGTTTAAATAACTATTATATAAATGAGTATTAATTAAAAATTTCGATTCTTATAGCTAAATAAATACGAATCGAATAATATTTACTTAATACTGAAAACCTTTGCTTTAAAAAAAATCTCTTCTCAAAAGGATTAAAATCATATTTAGTTTTACCAAAAAATAAAATCGTAGTAGATGAGTTGTTGACGTCGCACTTTAAAAAGAACCACCTGCACAACGGCCTTTGACCGACCTTCTACGATAAGTAACGAGGACATTACCAGAGCTACCACTTCATTCTCTTAACAGAAAAACTCATAGACCAGAATAAATTATTAGACTCTAGAATGATCATGGCTACAAGGATTGTCTCCAAAGTGAACAATATTATTAATATTTGGATAACATAGTATGGGTTTCGATATCAGTTGTCTATAGCTAATTGCCATGCGTAGCCGTGCGAAAGTTATTTATCTAATTTCGATATAATGTAAAAGTTCAAGTTTTACCTCGGTTTCGCGTTCGCGACTTATTTTCAAGTATTTTAAAAATTATTAAAGCAAAAGTATATATATTAATATGAAATTTGAAACATGGAGAGAAAAAAGGTTACAGAGCACAATAATGAAAATGAAATAAACAATTAAAATTTTATAGAAAATACTATTAATTAAAATACTCAATTTGCAATTTGAAAATATTCAAATTTCCTGCTATGTGAAATTCAGGTTGTTATTATTATTATTATTTTTTTTTTAATTAAACTTCACGAATATAAAAAGCAATACGTAATTTCTTTTTAACTATAAAATTTTATCGAATCGGTATAAGCTGTTGAATAGTTTCAACAATTGAAATACTTAAAAAATTGTAGAAATATTTCTTTTTTACTAATCAT
>BMAV01006310.1:582428-595843 GCA_019973955.1 Trichonephila inaurata madagascariensis
CTCTCTTTGTTCTAATTAATATGATACTTTTGTAACTCCATATTACAAAAGTGCTTAGGTAAAAAAATGCATTGTTAGGGACACTTTTTTTTAAACAATGAAGGAAATATAATCGTCTGTGATTTTGCTTGAAGGAGGGGGAAGAGGTAGAGTAATTTTTTCTTTAACTTAATGCATAACATGACTGATATGTTTAAATAACTATTATATAAATGAGTATTAATTAAAAATTTCGATTCTTATAGCTAAATAAATACGAATCGAATAATATTTACTTAATACTGAAAACCTTTGCTTTAAAAAAAAATATTCTCTTCTCAAAAGGATTAAAATCATATTTAGTTTTACCAAAAAATAAAATCGTAGTAGATGAGTTGTTGACGTCGCACTTTAAAAAGAACCACCTGCACAACGGCCTTTGACAGACCTTCTACGATAAGTAACGAGGACATTACCAGAGCTACCACTTCATTCTCTTAACAGAAAAATTAAAGACCAGAATAAATTATTAGACTCTAGAATGATCATGGCTACAAGGATTGTCTCCAAAGTGAACAATATTATTAATATTTGGATAACATAGTATGGGTTTCGATATCAGTTGTCTATAACTAATTGCCATGCGTAGCCGTGCAAAAGTTATTTATCTAATTTCGATATAATGTAAAAGTTCAAGTTTTACCTACTCGGTTTCGTTCGCGACTTATTTTCAAGTATTTTAAAAATTATTAAAGCAAAAGTATATATATTAATATGAAATTTGAAACATGGAGAGAAAAAAAAGGTTACAGAGCACAATAATGAAAATGAAATAAACAATTAAAATTTTATAGAAAATACTATTAATTAAAATACTCAATTTGCAATTTGAAAATATTCAAATTTCCTGCTATGTGAAATTCAGGTTATTATTATTATTATTTTTTTTTAATTAAACTTCACGAATATAAAAAGCAATACGTAATTTCTTTTTAACTATAAAATTTTATCGAATCGGTATAAGCTGTTGAATAGTTTCAACAATTGAAATACTTAAAAAATTGTAGAAATATTTCTTTTTTACTAATCATAAAGATTAAATATTTTGTGAAACCTATCTACATAATTTGATGCATATTTATAATATTAAAATTGTGGAAAAAAATGGAACAAAATGTGAACCGTATCTTTACATTACCAGTGACATATTTTAGTTTTTTCTTTTTTTTTAGTTCTTCCTAGAATAAGAATTACGCCAGTAATAATATTGTCATCTACTTTACGGGAACAGTGACCCGAAACCAACGGATATCTGTCAGTAAAACGTGTTGTTTTTCTAAGCTTAAATCATTTGATGCTTTCGTTCTAAGCTTTAACCGATTGTTCTTCGAAAAACCGCCAAATGATCTTTCAAAGAATTCGCTAAAACTATATTGAGATAAGCTGACAGTCGTGGGGGGAACATAATGACCGGAAACACTTGTAATCCGTTAGGATCTGATACTGCTCACAGGGGGCGCTGACAGCAACCCAGTCACGCGCGAGGTTTTGTTGACATTATCACGAATAAGCGCTTTTACTTCATGGATAAAAAAAAAAGTCCACTTCAGTAATGCACGGCTCAGCATCTGCTCCGCTTATCGCCATAGTTTATCAGCTAGAAATTAAGCCCTTTTTTTATTTCCTTTCTTTTTTTATTCCTTTTTATTTATTTTTTTTCAGTAATACTTATTTTATCTACAGCAGCTGTTGATTTACGTGGTACTTCGCCAGAATTAACCAACTGCTTGAAACATTACGCATTAACGTGATCATCATTTTAATGATTGGAATAATATACGAGTGTACTCGTATTCGCATTTAAAAGTCACGTTTCGCTGATGGTGTAAATTTTGCTTTCAGAAATTCAAGTAGGTTCGAGAAATGATAAAAATTTTAAGACATAATTAAATGGTAATTACTATTCATGTGCGGTGTGCGGAAATTATATAAATTTTTGCGTTTTTACAAGCATTATTCTGTTTGCGTTTTAAATTAAAGATTTGTTTTTATCTGCGAAGTGGTAGTTTATTGTTATTTACAAAAAACGAAATTTGATAACTTGTATTATTCCTTCATCGTTTTCTAATTCAATGAATTACAAAAAAATTTGGTTTTGTAAAGTTTACATATATCACTTCGCTTAATTGTAGGTGTTTTTTTTTCTTAAGATCCGCTGTTAATTTTAGTTATTTCTAGTTAATTCTTCAACAATCAACATATTTGGTTAGAATTTAGGTTATAACTAATAATTTAGGTTAAAATTTTTTCCCCTTGAGATTAAAAAGATGCTACTTCATATTTTAAATTTTAAAAAATTTTACGACGTAATTTTTTTTTTATCTTCAACAAATATTTAATTTAACTTTCAGTACTTCATTACTAATATTGTTTAACAAGAATAGTTATAAGTACACCTTTTAATTGTAAATAGAAGAATCTAAATGTGCATATCAACAAGATATATAGAAAATATAATTTTTAAGAAAATGAATGCCACTTACCCCAGTTTTGCACCTCGGTTTTCTTTGATGAATAATCCATGAAATGTAATCCTCTCGGAAATTGGTAATCCACAGTTATTGGCACAAATTTACAATCGACACATTTGTTCAACACTAAAACGATATGCTTGGATTCGCATCGTTCGTTGGATCGTAATTCGCGCGCTTATGAAACCGAAACTTAAATTTCGCGACATAAATTACTTCAATTTCCAAGATTTGAAATTTATCCACATTAAATTCTATTTTTGTTTCAAATTTTTCACTCGTTTTCGTACAGGATAGAAGATTACTTCAAATATCCTATTTAATTTTTTAATTCCGTACAAACGAATAGTAGTTTGAGCAAAAACAAAACTTATTTTTTCCTTGTTTTCATCACTTTACCTGCCGAACTCTAGGCCACTTAGTAACTGTAATCAGAATGCGATCTATTAGTTTCCTCTTACAAGCTGTGATCAACAATTTGCTCTTCGATAATTGGTTTTCTAATGACACATGCTTATTGCGAAGTATTCCCGACAAATTAATTTCTCTATTATTCGAATTTTTCAAAGTATAATATTTTTACGCGTCAGGAAAATAAATCGCTTGCTTAAATGAAGAATTCAGGTGGCAAGATAAAGAAAATTCCAAAAAGACTGATAAAATCTGTTTCGAATCGCAGACTTCTCATTCCACATCTGACGAGATCGAAGTCCAACTGAATTCTGTCAACAACTTGCTGCCTTTCGTCCGAGTTTTCTCCAGTGAGCCATAGATGGCGCTGCGTCGTTACTGAGTGGAATAATAACATAGTGTATCTTTCCTCTGACAGAGTGAAATGCGAAACTACATAGCAGAAGGGCGAACTAATAAAAAAAATATATTTTTGTACTTTTTTCCGCGGCAATGTTTGTTATGCGCGCGGTTATGCCATGTGAAAAATGAAGGGTTATTTATTTTTTTTCCCCTCACTTTCACTTTGCGCATTTTAGTTGCTGATTTATAGCTCACATTTCGTGTATCCGTGAGCCGCATAAATATATTGGTGATCTATTTTTATGTTGTTTTTTTATATTAATGTATTAAAATGTTTTCCTTGGGACGGAGCTAAAATTTATACTTGGGGAAGTGAAAATGGTTTTAGGAAGTTAAGTGTCTTATGGGAAATGTGTTGGAATTCACTCATCATCGTGGATGACTTTATTGTGCGTTCCTGTTTTTTTATTATTATTATTTTTCCTCCTTTGCGTGCGAGTTTGTAAAACTGTGTTGTGAAAAGTTTTTGAAGTAATCCATTATCCAATAAAAAAAATAAATATTGTAAGTCATTATTCATGCTAATATTGTAATTATACGCATTTTTTCTTTCCATTTAGAAAAGTATGCATATTAATGTAAAAAGAAATTAAAACCATGTGTTTTACACGTTTTTAATTTTTATTCTTTACTCTGATAAATATTTCTTTTCCGCATAGCCAATTTCAGATTAAAATTTTGTGTGAAATGAAAATTTTGAAAATTTTCGTCATATTTTCAAAACTTTTCAAATTAGGCCTCTTAAAATTTTCCCTTGGATAATTTAACTACTTCAACGTACTCGTTATTCATTGAATATTGGTTTTTTTTCTTCTTTATTTTTTAAAAAAATATTCATATTTTTAGATTAATAATATATATCAACCACTCTTCCCCCTTTCCCCCTTGAAAATTAAAGTTGAAGTAAAATGTAAAATCAACAATTCAAAAGGAAATTTTTTAATTGTGAGTTATGCTTCAACTTTTTTAAAAACCAGAATGCATTAATAAGAATTTTGAGATGAAATTAATATTACTTAATCCTAAATGAAACTGGATTTCAAATTCCTCACATTGGGGTGGGTGGAAACTTAAAGAATGAGCTACCAGCTGAAGAGTTGTCTTGTCTATTTCACCTAGGCTTTAAATAGAATGATTCTGTTGGTTACAAATTCGTGGCAGGTGTGTCATCAACTCTAACCCTAGAGCCAATGAAGACCTTTCGTGTAGACGGGTCAGTGCATTTTAAATCTGTTGAGGCTAGTGGCGCACACAGGAATTTTTCAAGGGGGTGGGGAGTCCAGAGTCGAAAGACCACCATTGTCGTATCGTACCCCATTACGCCGACCAACATATTCTTTTGATTTTATCGATTTTCGGGAACAAAAAACAGTAAAAAATTAATTATTTAACAACAAATACTTAATTAAATTTTACGTACTATATACATAGAATAATAAGTAAATCGGAAAAAAATCAAGGGCTGTGAAGGGTCCGGACTCGGGGACCTTCTTCCCTTGTGTGCGCCACTGGTTGAGGTTCAATGTCTTCCCGGTTATGTGGTGTGGTAGTTAGGATTGGGAGGGGGCAGCTTAGGTATCGTCCTCTCGCTTGACCGAGGCTAAAAATTAAATTAAAAAGGCTTAATGAATTTGAATTAAAGTTAATTTAAATCCGTTGTCAATAGCCCTTGTATTGCGTTATAGTTCGGCGTTAATAAACAATCACTCGTTATTTCGTTGATTTTGTGCAAATCAGGGGGGGGGGATAAAATTGGCTGTTAATTCAAATAGAACTAAATTGTTTATTATAAAATGAAATGGGTCATTATAATAATAATCAGCAATTATATTTTTTTGATAGTTCTATTAAAAATGTTTAATTTTACTACATTTAAAAATTGACTAATCCGGAGATCGCTTACGATTTTATAAATTTTTAATGTTACTTTTACCAAATGGGAAAATTGTTGATTTTATTGTAATTGTCATTGTGAGCAGTTTTAATTTTAAACTAATACATGCACAGAAAATTCTTTAAAATGAATAAAGATAGATCTCGTTGATTGATGACATCTTTTTGGGGAAAAGTGCAGTCGTTTGCCAGTAATCATAATGAATAAGTAAGAACGTTTTACTTGAAAAACTCGAACATTTTTTTATTAAACTGAGGCGGTTCTTTTTAACAGAAAATTATTTTAAATATTTCGGCGTCCAAACCATCTTTATGTATTAAGTAATGTATTATTATTTCATATTTCTTATTGATTTAAAACGTTCCACAGGACGAATAGTCTCGAGGAAAAATTTACTCTATCACTCTTCCACTACCCGAGGAAATAAATAGAACAAACACGACAGGCGGTATCATTATTCTTCCGAAAACCGAGGTGCTGAAGCCCATTTTTGAGCTCCAGCGCTTATCCCCCCCTTTCGGCCGAGGCACTGTTGACGCGAAAAATAAATTCTAGCCCCAACTTTCTTGGATCCAGTTACGAAACCGTCTCTCCGCGGAATGACAACCCCATATCGTACCTTATCGCCTCGGCGCTAAGAGATACAGGAGCCGGGAAGAGCGATAGGTGCATTAAGAGCGAGCTTCACCATCTCTCATTTCAAAACATAATTGACTGAGTGGGATCCTCCCTTACTGGGGTGAATAGAGCGAGCAGGCAGTTATTATAAGCTGTCTCATTCCATTAACAGGGCGATGGGGACCGAATAATTACGAGACCAAGAATTTGTTTGGGGTGCAGAGGAGGCATCTCGAATTTCCCCACCTCCGGGTAGATTAATGACATCTTGCTGTGCAGCAGTTCCAAGACTTCTTCCTCCAGATAGCGGTTATTTAATTATGAGAGGCACCTGGCTTAAAAATTCGCATTAAAATTGTGTCCCTCCAGGCAGGAAATCCTTTTGGTGAAGTACATTTCGCTGCTGTTTGTCGAGAAGCTTCTGTGCCACTGAGCGCTTTTGCGGATTTCCTGGGTGAAGTCATTATAGGGGGAAGTATTGTTTCGCTTCCACTGGAGATGCTATCTCTCATGGAAAGCTCTGTTACACGCATTTCGTGCATATTCTTGGAATAAAAATTGAAAGTATTGTGTTCCACAGCCCATTGCGTTATGTGCGTTGCAGTCGTAAAGCTCTGTTGCATGTATTTTGTGGGTGTTTTGCTAGCAGAAGGAACATATCGCATACATTACAGAAATGATCCGGGATGTTTTCAGTTCAGGCATATGTTTTGCCCCTTTCCCCTAAAAAAAAAAGTGGACAAATCATTGTTTAGTGGAGTTATTGTTTCCATCTTTTCCGCGATTAATATCGTTAAAGCTTCTGGATAAAGATGATTGAAACGATTTGTTTGTAAATTACATTTTTATGTGTAGCTTTTCAGTGGAAAAAAATATGAAAGTATTGTTTTCCTGGATTTGTTATTGTTTTATCAAACCGATCTAATGTTCATTTTTTGTCTTAAACGTGACTTCTACTGATGCATTGTGGGTAAAGCTCCTTGCATTGTTTTTGCAATTTGTAAGGTCATAAATGGTTAGTAATAACTAATCAATCGTATATATCTTACAGTGGAAAGCTCTATGAAAAATTGTTTTGATTTAGTTTTGTTGTATTTTTCATATATTCTGGCAGGCTACAATCCAAGTTCTTGTAATGTCGGTGGTATGATGTTAGACAATATCTGTTTATATATTTTTACTGTTGAATGAAATATGTAAAGAGAAAAGAAAAATCTCATAGAATGACATTTTATCATCAGTGAATGTTGAAAAAGGTAATTCTATGCATTGTTTTGCCTCTTTATATTTGACTTATTGAATTCTAAAAAAAAATCCGTGTTCGTTTTTTTTTTTTTTTTTTCTTTCTTTAAGATTAATACTAATCGTATTATCGGTGATTTACTGGGGAGGCAGTATAAACATTTTTTTAATTCACATATTTGAAAAAATATGTGCAAATTATTATTAAAAATAAAAATTATCTGTTAAGTCTGTCAAAAAAGAACACAGTTTTAGCCCCTATATTGTAAATTAGACTCGATCTCACATATTGTTTTTGTCGGTAGACCAACTCCAGTAACCGCCGTATAGTCAGTTTCATAACAACATGAATTCAAATTAAAACGAAAGTGTCATTCACATCATAGTTAATTGGATAGTCATCATTGGGTTTGGATTTAAATCATTTCTATTAGATAACAAATTTATTATATTTATTTATGTAATTTCATGGATTTCATTCCTTTAACATCAGTGAATAATGTCCTTAAATCAGTGGCGCGCACAAGGGGAGAGGGGTCCAAGGGTCCGAATCCCCTTCCATACTCTTCGTTTGTTTTTTCGATCGACTATAATATTATGCATATAGTACGTAAAATTTAACTAAGTATATGTTGTTAATACTTTTTTTATTAATTAATGCTAATTATTTTGTACAAGCTATTTGAGGAAGCAGATGTGTGCCAGTAAATCCATCAAGATTAATCGTTTGAGGTTTGCGGACCACATCTGCCTTATGAACCCCTCATCCTTGACGTTCAGAATTTTCAATTACAAACCTATTGGATATAGAACTAGGGGTAGGCCCAAATTGAAATGGGCTGATTGTGTGGAGGACAGTTTTAAAGTTTTAAGACTAACTAATTGGAGAACTATTGCTAAACGGACGTCGGAATGAAAGAGGGTTCTTGGGAAGGGCTTGACCCACCCAGGACTGTTGTGTCAATAGAAGAAGAAAGCTAATTATTTATTCAATAATTTTTTTTCTATTCCTGCTATTGGTTCACTCTCTCCCTATACATATTTATGTATATATCTTGTTCAAATTTTCACTCGTTAGTAAAATACTTTATATTAATCCATTGAAGTTCAAATACAATTTTTTAAACTTGTAGTGGATGAAATACAGTTTTTTCAAATATTTAGTCATTAATTAAATTTTGTTTTTTAATTTTAAATTTATTCTGCGTTATTTCTGATGGAGTTAGATTTATCTGCAACAGATGGCGCTGGTAAGTTTTTCTAACAAAGTAGAAATTGACATAAAAAAGAAATTTATATTTCTTGTTTTTTACTGTTTTTTGTTCCCGACAATCGACAAAAGAATAAAGAATATGTTTGGCGGCGTATTGGCGTATGATACGAGCATGATGGACTCTCGAACCTTGAAATTTTTTTGTGTGCGCCACTGCCTTAAATTAATACCATTCTACAATCTAATTGGAATGTCGTTTTTTTTTTTATTAAAATATTGTCGCCGGTATTATATTAATTTTAAATTCAGAGAAAAATTCTTTTTAGTGTATCGATCGATTGTGAACAGTTCGTGGAAATTCAAATGCAACATTTTCGGGGGAAGTGGGGTGGGGGGGATTAGTGCACATTTCTGTAAACAAAGTAATTATATCGTCATATTGATTCGTATGGAGTAATTTACAGAAAAAAATAGATGTTGTTTCTAGGAAAGAGACAAACATCTAATGATGAAAAAGAAATAAAACAATTTTTATTCATGTTAATGTTAATCTATGAAAGCTTCTTGTTAAAGGAGCGTGGGCCATTTTAAAGAGATACAAAAAATAAATTTCTTTACTCTTTGATGGAATATTCGTTTTTGGTTTTTCTCTTTTCACTACACTAACAGAACGTTTGATGAAACTGTTCATCTTTGAGGTTTTTATTTTATCTAGTGCCATTTTTAATGTTATTTGCAATGGCAGTGAGAACTCGTTTAACAGCTCTTTCACAATAAGATAAAAACTAATAAAAGCTTTTATAAAAGTCGAGTTTTTTTTATTTTATTATTATTATTCATTATAGCTTGTTAATTGCTCCATCTCAGATGCTAGTTGGTATGTAATAACTGTGACAAATCAATTAATCTTTGTTTCGTCATCGCGAGTTGAATTAGTCTTTTATTGAGCTGAAATATATTTATAAAAAATAATAATAAGGGTGTATTTGTGTGTTCTGTCGTGAAGAATTGCAGATTCAGTTTTAAAAAAGCAACGTGATTCACGTGGTAACTTCAAAAAAACTAAATTGAAACTTGTTGAACCGATACATTGTATCTCGTTTCAATTTCAGTGAAGATGTTATTGGAAATAATTTAGAACATGAGTGTTTAGAATGAATTAATTCCTCTAAAACAGCGTTCGCCAACCGGTGGTCCGTGAAAAAATTTTGATGTTCCGGTGAAAAATTGGGACATTTTTTACATTTTTATAAAGATTCAATTTGCAAAAAAGACGGAACTACAAATTTACAATTTTAGCTTCTACTTTTAGCGAAATTCCTTCTGAGTTAAGCGACGTTTTAGCTACTTTTGTCTATCGACTTTTGAAAAAATGTGAGTTGGCAATCATATTTATTACTTCACTCTGTTGATATTGCTTTGCATTGCCTGCTTATTCTTGCTTTTCTTAAAGTTCCTTTTCAGTGATATAAAAATGTAAATATTGACGTAAATAAAGGACAATATAGTTATAGTGGTTAATCATATTAGTGGATCATGAAATTCTAAAGGTTACCGACCGCTGCTCTAAAGAACCAGGTTGTCCCAGATGCTGAACAGTCATGATCGCGAAGTGACGGTCCTTGTTTTTGTCGATTCGTGGGTTCTAGATGTGGTGTAATGGAAACCTACCTTGTAAAGGGGCTGATGCACCTTAAATCAGTCTTAGTTTAAAGCAGAGGTTCCCAAACTTTTTGTCTCATAGACCCCTAGCCAAGTTTTTCCATTTGGGATAGACCCCCTGCTTACCTAATATTGAATTTTTGCAAATTTATCAATTTAAATGTCTTTTTGACAGTTGGTATATAGAGCTACTTACTTAAAAACGATTTAAAATTCTAACTGAAGTGATGTATGGTGTTTAAAACTTAAGAAAAACATGTTAATTAAATTAAAATTTGATTAATATATAAAATAACTGAGCAACAAACAAATGATTTGAAAAGGAGAAATAAATCTGGTGATCCATTAACAATTTTTCAACATTTGGAATCAATCCTGTCAGGTTTAACACAAAATCTCCTCAGTTAGTTGTGTCCAGACCTACCCCTCTTTTCCTTTTTGTTTTGGAAATTGGCAACCACTATGAAACTCTTTCTTACTAGGAAAAATAATCAAAAATTTTCTCACGAAATTCCAAAATTCGTGATAAATAACAGGTATGTCTTTTTAAAGCTAAAATTGCGGATATGGTCCTTGTTTTAATGAAATTTATGCCGTAACCTTGTAACTGCAAATTAACCTCATTAAAATTAGTAAATAAACCTATTAAATAGATAAAATCTGGTTTTCACTAGACTAAATTTTCTTTTAAAATTAAAATCATGATTTGGTTTAAAGAGAGCTAAAATCATAGACCTCCAATTTTTTTTTTTTTGCTGACGTGGACCCCTTCACTTAGGGAATCACTGGTTTAAAGTCCTTCCTTTGGCTTGGTGTAAAAATTTGCAGAATTAGGTTCTTGTTCGTGGTCCTTTTACAGGATTACGAAGTCTATCGCCTTAGCCGTCGCATTGCTTCTAAATGTAACCTTGATAAACAATTTGTTTTAAGGAGAAAGGGGCAAAATTTGCATTTGTAAAGTATTCTCTACTTAGCTATTTTGGCAGTGGCGTACACAGACTATTTTGATGGGAGGGATTTGCATTTAAAAAGCATGTAAATAAAGTGTGGTGTAATCTTTTTTTCTAAAAATTAAAAATTTCTTGGTGTACGGCAAGGGTTTGAATTCCCTTAACCCCACTCTTGTGCACGCCACATAATTTTGTATTCAGTTTTAACGTCCAATAATTCCACACTTTTAAGTCATGTGTAATATTTTTCTTTGAATTGTGTTTAAAAAGCAAAATCGAGTGCATTATAATTTTTTTCTATGAAATATTCATAAGCAATGTAAAATATTTGCAAGTCATGATGCAGTTTCCGTTTTGGGTTTGCATTATGTATATATATATATATATATATTTGTTTCTGTGTGTATAATGCATATTGCATAGATATGTGTTTACGGTGTGGGCCATTGTTTTATGTGATAGTAGATGAAGATTTCTGTTGGATGCGAAGAGATTTATTAATAGAGGTACAGTGTTAGTTTAGTGTATACGTCTTCCTGATTCCCCTCTTTGAAGGAAGAGAAATATTTTAGACGCGGGTGGGTGCCTCAAAAGATCGCAATCAAAGTGAAACCTGTTGGTTAATGTCCGCAGCCGTTGTATGGAACTGCAGGCTGCACTCTCCCCGGGTGGGCATAAGGGAGAAAATATGTCCTCCCCTGTGATTAATCGCTTGTCCTTGCCGCATTGTATTCTGACAGCAATGGGCCAGCATTCATAAGTGCCTCACACGATTACGATCTTAATTCTTCAGATTCTTTTCTTCGAAGAAGGGGAGGGATTTTTATCTCTTCTGGTTCTGTTACCTGGAAGAAGATTACGATAAAAGAGGCTCTCTTGTCCATTAATATCACCAGCCTTTTGTTCTGCCGTATTGGCGTGTCTTTCTTTGAAGCGATCAGTTATTATGATTTCTTTCTTTTTCTTTTCTTTCTTTTTTTTTAAAGAAAGAATTCTTTTACTGTTTAGAAGGAAGTCGGATATTTATGAAAGAAGTGTTGAATGGGTGACTGAGATTGAACGAGAGCTCTAACATTTCTTTCTTGGCTCCTTTGGATTTATTGTACCTGTATCCGTAGTTGTTGTTGTGGGACTCTCATTGGTTTGTTTGGTGGCACATTTCAAACTTATGCAATACAATTTGGATTAAATTGGAAATATAGATGTGTATTGATATGTGTTTCCAGGTTTTCCTGTAGGAAGATTCTACTGTATGTTCTGCTTTAAATTTACAATTTGATAATAAAATACTGGATGGAGCCCATTGTATTTGGAGGGGACAGGGGTTCTAAAGACCCACGAAAGAACGATAGGATATTTTTCATTTGATGATGATGATGTCGTGTCTATGAGGAATTAGATTGTGCCTTGGGCACGGATGACAACTCTTGCTAGATCTTCTATGTTGTTTCATAGAGGCTTATGGCAATCCGATGTCATGTAGAGAGGAAAGGATGGGGTAGGGCAGCTTAAGATATGCTATCTTATCAGCTCAATGTCAGGGTGAATGAGTTTGGTGTTTTATGGTGCAAGATCCAGTTTTGGCTATACTGCGCCAAACATTCATAGGTCTGTGGTCTGGACGGGAAAAGAAGAAAAGGAGGAATTGGATGAAAAGATGGAGGGTCGAAAATAGAGAAGGATCACTGGGGTACCCCGGGGTCGTGACACCCGTGTTTACCAAAGATAGTAAACCCCTTGGGAAAAGGAAAAGATCACTAGAGAGAGAGAGAGAGTATACCTCGGGATTGTGACACCCGTACCCACCTAAAGAAGGTGAGCCCCCTGAGGGGAGCTCAGTGTCAGGACAGTTGACGTAGATTATATATGTTTTCGTTCCATCTGGATTAACTCTCATCCCCCTGTGGTGTCCTGTTCTTGGTCTGACAATTGTTTTTGTTGCTCGGTTACTAATGATATGGCAAGAAAATCGGTTATTATGATAAATGGTTAAAATAATGTGTAGTATTTATTACTTTAGTTGTAGTGTCTTTTTTTAAAGTAATTGATAAATAAAATTGTACTTTATTTAAAAAACTGGTGGATATTTTTAAATTCTAGATTATTTTGTTAATTATTGTATTTGTACCCTTTCCTTTAAAATTTTGCTATATATATATATAAATAGTTTACAAAGAGAAATGTAGTGGGAATTTCTCCTATTTTACCATTTCAAGAAAAAAAAATTTGCTGTTATCTCAGAATATAATTATGTAAAATTATAACTGGGACATGTGGTTTTATGTTGAAGATAAGGGAGGAATATGTAATGTATCGAAAGAAACTGAATTTAGGTTATCTATAGTTCAAGATTTTCCTCGCTTCATGGTAAAAAATAGGACACAAATGTGGAATTTTTTTCAAATATATTTTTTTTTAAAAAAACTGAATTATTAATATTTATTCTGGCTTCGCTATCCTGTAGAGAGCAGCATATTTTATCATACTACCCATTTTTAGCTGAGTTGGTTTAT
>BMAV01006310.1:603163-621156 GCA_019973955.1 Trichonephila inaurata madagascariensis
TTTTTTTTTTATTTTCCTCCTCGACTTTTACTGTTTCCGACTGACTCTTCGGCAAATTGGAACGAATATTTCGCTTTAATTTTAATTTGCTCATAAATTTTTCCCTTCATCTTCGCGCTTCCCCCCTTTTTTAAACCTCATTCCTTTTGTAAAAGCGTGCCCTGTTTCTCTTTCTCTCTCTGAACTGCCTCCTTCTAACCCCCCTTTTTGGAAATATCATCTGGGGCGTTTATTAGCTAAATTAAATATCGAACCGTTTTTTGTCTTTTTCTGTTCATGTGTGTGTGCCCTAGGAATTATTTCTCCACCCGTAACGGTAAAAGGTGGATTTACGGCACACGATTTATGTTTTATGCGTCCAAATCTCGTTTCTGTGCTAACGATGCACCCCTTTTTCTGTTATTCGCCCGGAACAGTCGATAATGATCGTAATTATGAGGTGATTCGGAAAAATAGGTATGTGTTTATGGCAATGCCTTAATACACCGGTACATAGTTGATGGGTAACTGAGGTAATGATGGCGCAAGAGGAAGCAATGTTCAAGGCAAATATCAAGTCTTTTGTCATTGCCGTGTCGGAGAACTTTCAGAAGGAAAAAAAGGCTTATAAAAAATATGTAACCCGTAAGCTTTTCACGCCTTCGTCATTTTGACTTTGCTTCAAAATTACAAGTCCCATCACCAGTAGTAAGATCTGTAACGGCCCATTATACGTCTAAAAAAAGTCAGCTGAGGGAAATGGTAGTTCTATTTTTTTTAAGTAGACGCCATTTAGATTGTGATTGGGAAATAAAAGGCTTTCAGGAACTTCCCTCCCCGTTTAGGCGGGGGGGGGGGGGGCAGCCGGCCGGTTTTAAATGGTTAATTTTTGAACGAATAGGAACTGTAACAAAGTACTAGTTTTGATTGTATCCTGTTGGCAGTGGCGTAACGTACACATCCGCGTTGCGGGGGGAGAGGGGCCCAAACTCTGACTGACGCCAAGTACGTATTTGGGCTTGAGGCATAAAACCTGACTTTGCTGGGGGGGGGGGGAAAATTTTGCCCCTTCCCCCCGCCCGGGTGGGGTTTTTTTTTTTTTTTTCCTTCGAATGGGCTGCATTTTGGCAGTTTAGCTTTTGCAGACACGGTGAGTCCTCAAGTGTGAGAGCTATTTCATTAGTGACTCCTTCTAGTGGCGGATCCCGGCACCAGATTTTTGACGCTTGAATTTATTTAATTCAAGCTCTCGTTGGATGTCAGATATTGCCATGATTTAATTTTGCCGGGAGTACTATAGTCAAATGGATACTCAACTCCTACACCTCGCTAACGGGAGGACTTTGAGGCCTAACAGATTTTACATACATCGGATCCTCTCCACGGAGGATCTTCAGTGACACTAGGCTCGAACTCATGATACTGCGGCTACAAGTCTGTGACCATGACCACTAGGCTATCTGAACCAATCCCTACCCCTCTCATCATGTTTTTTTTATCTATATTTCGATATCTATATTTGTACATATATACTAATTATCTGCTTCTTCCTTTACATACCTTTAATTATTATTATTATTTTTACATAGCATTAATTTTTAAAAAAAAAAATGTTTTTGGCTTTCAGTTAGAGCTTCCAAATATGTATAATTAAAGAATATTTATTTTTTGTTTTTGAAAATTGGTACTTGAAAGTAACTTCAATTATATAACACAGCTTAGAAAATGTTTTCAACAATATTGAAGGACCTGTATGCCTATTTCTGTATCAATATTAATTTTTTTCCTTTAATAACACAAGAGAAAAAAAAGGAATATATGAATATGAAATCGATATATATATATATAATCTGAGCTTGATTATATTTAATTTAGCCGTGAAACGAAAATGTAATTGATCGGTAGGCGAAATAAACCCTGTTGTCTTCACGTTTACCTACACGAGAATATAATATTGATAATCGATGTCAAAAACTATTATCTCTGCCTACTAAGCTCACTCTAATGAAGTACTAAAAAAAATATTGTGTGATTCTTCAAAAATCGGCCGCCCACTCATCTGGTGGAACTTTTGAAAGCCACTGACGAAAACAAATATTTTACTGGAGTCATGTTCATTGGCAAATTGATTAGATCACGAAACGTATTTGTTTTCGAAGTTAGGATTCAAAAGAATACTTTTTTCTCAACGCAGTTACATGCCAAATCGGCTTTGAACATTTGAAAAATATTGCATTTAACATGATGAATTAATCGCATTGTTCAATAAAGTATAAAATATTTCTCTGTTCATTTCATGGAAAAGATTGAACCAGAATAGCGAAATGTACCATACGTAAGAATTTAAAAATTATTTCAGTTTCAGGTATTGCTAATTTTTTATTATTTTCTCTCCTTTTCACTTCACTTCGTCCTCCGAAAAGAGTTGAGTAGAGACAGATTGCATGAATTCGTTTCAGACTTAGACTAACCTATCACAATCAGTAAAAAAATATATGTAAACTAAATGATGTAATAAAAAAATAAAGTGAATCTCGCTTGATTTTTTTAAATATATGTGCATGCTTCTTCTTTTTAATTTACATTTTCCTAGAAATATTTGCTGTCCGCATATGACCAGTCGTTTTCAAGCTACAGCTTAAGGTTCTAAATTTGCTTTTTACGAATTTATATCAGAATACAAACACGAGAGAACGCTAAGGAGGACAAATATGACAGTAAAATATTTTGAAAAGAATTTTAATGAGATAGTGGTATGTATAATTAAGTTCTGATAAATTGTGTGAGATTAATGATGTAAAAATGCAAATGTAGGTATTTCTTGTTGTTCAGTCCTCAGCTTGGATAAGTTAGAAACATACTGGGCCCCGTATTGGATTTGGATTTTCCTTTTAACTACTGAATTTCTCATGTATGGAATAATTAATTTTCTTATATTTTTTTCCTAATTTTCTTTAGTAATTAAGATATATATCATCGGCCTAATTATCAGACTGCGTAACTCCACCGGTGTAACTGATTTGATATAGGAGTGCAAAGCGCCAAGCGCTTTTTGGCGCGCGATTTCTTAATCCTTTTGTTTTGTCTGCGCCATGCCTCAGTGTGCGCTCCGCTTTTAATTTATTCCTATCAGTGTATAATCACTACTTTTTTTTATTTCATAATAAAACTAGATTTCGAAGGGAGAGGTGGTGGCAAGATTTTAACATAAAATAAATACAACAGAAAATACTATTAATATATTACACTTCCAGATATAAATTGTTTACACTATTTTAAAAGTTCATTACACAAAATTTGTAACAATGTGTTACTTTTGCTGAGAAGAGATCCCGCTGGAAAAAAAACAACTAACACTAATATACGTTATCCCCATGGCAACCACATTATCGCACGATAAAAATATCAAAGTAAACCATATTGTAATATTATCGCCTATCTTGGCAAACATAAACAACTACTTGGCCCTACTGTATCGAATTAGCATCCCAGATGGAGTTACGCAGTTTGATAATTAGACCGACGATATATATATATATGTGTAATCCGTTATTTTTGCCCTCTTTGCTGGGGATTTCACGACTATATACGTATAACTTATTGATATCTAGGTCCCAGCATTAAGCTTTCGATTGTAATTTTAAAAAACCGCTTCTTGATTTTAAAAAAAAAAGGACATAACTTGAATTTCTAAAACGGAAATATTACTATCTCAACTCAACAAAAAAAAAACATGCTTACCAAATTTCAAGTCTGTAGGTATAATAGTTTCGGAGAACTCGTGATGAGTGAATGATTGAGCAAGTTGCTTTTCTACTTTTTCTGTCGATGCATTTATCCGTATCTTAGTCGGAGATATATAATCTATTAATTTCGTATTAATATTGATTTTAACACCTTGCGATATATTTAAAGGTGAATTTGTGTCGGAGGAACTTGTAAAAAAATAAGAAAAATCTTTTAAATGGCGAAATGTAAAGTAAACACGGCACTGAGCTGAGATTATAATGGAAAAATCAAACAGCTATCTTTTTTATTTGATCATTTTAAATCATCAACATAATTATTTTATACATAATCTCATTATCTTGGAGACAACAATAATTACTTACAGCATAATCTAAATTAATGTTGTAAGCAATTGCTTCTTCTATTTCAAAATTTCCGGGGAAAAAATATCCCTGAGACAAGTGAAAGAAAATTTGAACAATTTTTTTATAACTCTATATCACGTGTGTGCTCAATTGATGCAAATATAAGCATTTGTGCGATTTAAATACAGTTTATACTTCTGATTTATGTATATAATAAGCGATAAAAAGAAAATTTACATGACTATTCTAACGATTCATTATTGTGTGTGTGTTTATTATTAAATAATGATCTTCAACTAGCTTATTGTAGTGCAACGCTATTCCCGTCCTTAAGGTAATTTTCCTTGAAACTGTTTTGTACGATAAGATTCTTTAGAAAGTATTTATACCGAGAAGTAAGAAATATATATTTTTAAACATGGAAACAATGTTACATGTAACAATCGGAAAACTCGAATAACTCTATAAAAAGTGGGGAGGGGAGGTAAAAACAATGGAAAGGCAGCGTCAATGATGACGTCTTAAGCTCGCGTAATTACCTTTACATAGGCGCCGAAAATTAGGTTTAAAATCATAAATTATCTTAATGATAAAGTCAGTATATTGGAGGGTAATTATTCGTTGAGTAGTAACGATCACCATCATTACCCCTTTCATAATTACTTTTTTTTCCCATTGCGCGATAACTTTTTTAAACATTTATTTTCTTTTCCTTTTTTTCAAAGTAGGAGAATATCTATTCAGTCCCATTAGTATGGAAGAAGTTATGATTTTAATATAAGTTGAGGATGATTTGATGATCTTTATTATTATTAATCCGCGTGCATCTTTGGAAATTCGAATGCTATTCGGTGACATAAGGTTTTGGAGTTTCATTGGCGCATTTAAAAATTTTTGGTGAATTTCTTGCCCCGTTATGATTTTGAAACACGTTGTGTTCAAAACTGTTTTGAATTAAAGCTTAAAAAATTGGCAAATTTTTGAATTTTTTTTATTTTTACAAAGAAGTGGGCTAAATTCTTGTGGCATCATAGTCGCATGATAACTACAATCACATGTTTCCAGCTAATCTGCTCATAAATTCATGTGACGTCATACACATGATAAATGCAATATCGTGTTTCCGGCCAATCAGTTCTTGTGCTTAGCTGTTGCCAACTTTTGTTTCTTGCAGAAATTTTCGCTTAAAAACACTAATTTGTGAACAATAATAATACACATATAGGTAAAGAAAATAAACTTTATTTAAAAGTGCATGTACAGTATAGAATTTTTTTTTTTTTTTTGAAGAATTTTAGTGTTTAAACATCTTAACGCAACTTTTAGATTCGAAATTTTATCAAAATTTTACAAGTAGAACAACTATTGCAAGTTTAATAGTTTTGAATTGGATGAAGAACCCGTGATTGCATTCATCGTGTGCCCATCATAAATTTAACCCATTTAGATTTTTCTTTATTTTTTAGAACTTTTGAATATTTAATTTGAAACGTGGTAAAACTGCATCATCGAATTTGATATCAAATTTGTTTATCGGTTTGAGTGATTTTTCTACAGAATAAGACCCCGTTTATTAAGGTTTGGCATATCTGATCTTGTAATTTGATATTTTATGTTTATTATTGTAATCTTTGATATTTCATCTAAATTTTGAAAGCTCAGGCCGTAAAAATGTCAATTTGTATTTTTCTTTTTGACTTTTTTTTTAAAATGCTACAAAATAATTATTAAAACTTGCAATTAAGGTGGCTAGAATACTTAAAGGTAAATTTTTCATCCACTGGCGTAGCTAGCTCTGTGGGGGCCCTGTATCAAAATTCTTTCGGGCCCTTTTTATATATGGGAGCCCTGTCAGTAGACGGTAGTTACACATGATGGGGCCCCTGTAACTGGTGCCCTGTATCATTGATACGGTGGTAGCTACACCCCTGCTTTCATCCCTTCTTTTTGGGGAGGGAGGGATGTCACGGTAGTCTAGTGGTTATAGTAAGGAACTCCTGAACGAAATGTCGCGGGTTCTTGTCATATTGCCACTGAAGACCTGCCATATAGAGGTGGCCGCTGCGCCTTAAATCCGTTGAGGCTCATTGTTTTCCCGTTGGTGTGGTCTGGTAGAAGAGGGAAGTGCCAACTCAGGTGCCGTCCTCATTACTTGTTTGGGGAGGTTTAAAATGATAAGGTCCGTCACCAATAGCCCTCGTGTTGCTTTATAATGCCACGTTAATATAACTCACTCAAAAAAGTATTTTCGACCTTTCTGTGTGCGAATCATGAGTTGCATTTAAATTGAAATTTTTGAAAACACGTACTTCAAGGGTGTCGAACTCAAAAGCTGATTTAGGCCAAATAAACGAGGTTTAACTTAAGGTGGACCGCTAAGAATACCACAATTTATAGAAATGTAGGTTTATTTCGAATAATACATCATAATAAACATATATAAAAGAACAAGAAAAATTTATTATGTATGTCCTGCCACTTGATATCTCTTCTCTGCTGCTATATTTCTTATTTCGGGAGAAATTCTGATATATTTTATTATACATTATTGTTTGCATTATATTGACCTGGCCGCAAAAATGCTTGTTGTGAGCTGCGGGCCGCGAGTTTGACTCCCGTGACGTACTTAGATATAATGATCATATCAAGTATTTATGCTGTGGATGTATCGTTCAACATCCCATAAAGAAATAACGTTAAACATTTGTGTAATACTTATTTATCATGCGAAACAGACACGATATATCATCGTTTTGCATATGAATAATTTGTTTCAACTGTTACCGTTGATGAATTGGAAACATTTTATTTACGCAGATAGGATTATAAAGCGTGCTTTTCTCGCCGCACCCTGTCTGGTGCTGAAATAATCAGCATCTCAGCGCATTGATCCCAATAGAGTAACTAAATTTATGTTCCGATCACTAATAACAGGTTTTACTAATGAATTAGACATGACCAAACAAGATCTGCGTGAACATGACATCTGGAATAAAAATGAATTGTGTGCTGCAGCCGCTGAAAAATTAAGAATCGAGTTTGGTGAACGTGAGGTTTGGCTAGTGGACTTAACCTTCCTCCAAGTGATGCGATTATCCTTTCAGACCTCACGTTATTAATATGTTTGGTGTGCTATGGATAGTAGAGGTTACAATGTTGTTTTTTAAAAGGTAATAAGCCGAAGTATACGTGTCAATACCTGAGCTGATGGTGCTTGTCGTTTTTGTTATATTGGTATTTTTCTTTAGGTTACTGACTGCATTCGAAACCGTGATTTCGAAAAAGTTAAAAAATGGATAATTTTAATATTTAGTGTCAGTTGAATTACAATCTATATGTAAAATTGTCTTAAGAATATTATAACTAGAAAAAATGATTAAAATGCAGTGTCCTGGTAAGAGCCCCTAAAATCTGGCATTCTTATTTGTAGATATTCATTGTCCGTGCAAAAAAAAAAAAAAGTCAATCCGCTTATCATGGACTTCTTGCAGGTGTGGTGGGTATTTGTGGCAATGAGTTAAATAAAACCCTAATGTTATAGATGAAAGGAATTCTAATTCTCTCTGGACTTGAGTTCCGCTTTCAAGATATTGTATCATTAATCATAGAGGATTCTTCACGCTTAATTTATTTAATTCTCAATGTCTTCACGTTAAAATGGGCTAAATTCATGACGGTCACATGATAAAGGCAATCACGTGTTCTCCTTTGAATTCGAAACTGGCGTTAAACTTGTTGTTCTATTTGTTAAATTTATGTACAGTTTTAGATTTGATAATGGGGTAAAGTTGCTCAAGTATTAAAAATAAAAATTCTTGTGCAATCCGTATATTTTTCTTACATATGTGCGTTATTATTGTTGACAAATATGTTTTTCTTAAAAGAAAGTTTCTGCAGAAAAAAAAGTTGGCAACAATGAAACTTATGAGCTGATTAGTTGGAAAAGCATGATTTCATTTATCGTGTGACAATGACGTCACTTGAAATTATGAATTGATAAGCTAGAAACATGAGATTGTAGTCATCATGTAACTATGACGTCACATGAACGTATGAAACACGTGATTGCAGTTATGGGAATGTGCCACATGAATATAGCCCATTAACTTGATGAGTAAAAGCTATGTCAAAACTCTGAACTACTCGTATTCAAAATTGAATTTTCCGGTCGCAATTTCTTTACAGATGTTAATTTAGCAAAATACAATATTAATTGAAACTCTCTCACTCTCTTTCTCTGAATATTGAATTTTTCCGGAAGCTCTCAAGTTGTGTAAATTTGCTTATGATAATAGTCATTTTGAAATCTCGAAACAAGACTGTAAGGAACGAAAGCAATTAAACCTGAATTATTTCTTAATGGCGTCGGTTAGTTAATTCATAAGTTTAATGCGTGTTTTAAGATATAAATTAGAGACCACCTAATTAAACGGCTGCCGCTGAAGTTGAGGAAAAACCGAGTTATAAATCCCAATTAGTAGGCATCTCGGGGGATCTTCTGCCGCATTGCGAAATGGTTGTGAATAGCGTACTTGAAAGTGGTTTGATAATGAGGTGAAGGAAGTGTGCAACGAGTTGCTCCCATTGGTGGTCTTTTATTTAAGGCTGAATGTTGCACTTATGTTGTTGTCTGTAGATGAATTTTGCTGTCGTAATTCTTACTTAGTCTTTTGGAATGCAAAATTCTGAAGTGTTGAGTAGTGGTTATTGTATTTCTATATAGTTGTGGAATTTTATTTAACTATGTTTGATTATGAATTGAAGTTCATTTAATGTTTTAAGTATTTTTATTATTTATGCATGTAAATATATTTGTCATGTGATTCTATTTTCATTTATTTTATCTGGGAACACTGGCGTAGCTACCTCTGAGGGGGGGGGGGGGATATCAAGATTCCTTCGGGGCCCTTCTTTAGATATGGTAGTCCAGTTAGTGGGATTGTAGTCACACAAGTTGGGGCCCCGTATCATTAATACGGCGGTAGCTACGCCCCTGTCTGGGAACTTACTTGCATTTATTTTATCCGTTGCTTGAATTGGGCAGTATTCAAACATCTGGCAACATATTTTTGTGCCTGCATTGGCTATTCCTTCAAAAACCTGGCAACAGTCGTTTCTGCCTGCATTGGTTATTCATTCGAGTATCTAGCAACAATTTTATTCGGTATTTGCTAGATGTGCTATTCGAATCTCGGAATGAAGATAGATAGGTTGAAATTCAATTCTGGTGTTGGTGGAACTTTGATATTGTGAATGTGTGTGCTTCTCTATTCGATGCTATTCTTTCCATGATTCAACTGTAACTACTGTGAATATTTTTCAGTGTATTGTAGTTGCTTGGTAGTATTTTATGCAACATTTGAATAAATAACTTAAAATGTTGACATTCGTGTTCGAAATCTTTTGTTTACAGGTCCTCCTTTTAAATTCCTTACATTAAAATTATATCTTGATTTCATACATACAGTCCTTAAATTTGATTAAGGTTAAATTTTTCCCACAACTAATAAATGGTTATTGTACCTTTGTCTATGAATTGATTTGCAGACTAAATATTTTTAGAGTTTTTATATACTTTGATTAAAATGGCAAAGTTATGACATTTATACATTGCTGCAATGTACCTACCGAAAGCAAAAGTGATGATGTAAATTTGTTCGCAACAGTTTAAGAAACATTAGTGCACCAGAACCTCAGGAATATGCATTTGTAAACATAAAAGTACAATACTAAATGACATTAATGATATTGTAGTTTAACACAAGGTTCAATTAAATTATTTGTCGTAGAAAAGTTAAAAATAGTATTTGCTGCTAAGTTCTCTAAATTTCCGGATACATTTAGTCACGGTAATACATCGTTAAAGCTGTATCATAGTTCTTGGTTGTTATATATTTTCAAAAATTTCTGTGGATATTAATCGTCTCTTGTTAAAGCGTTCTTCTTTCTGTCAATTATTTCACTTGCAGATATTTTAAAAATAAATAGGCATTTACAAAACTTCTTTACGTATATGTAAATGTGAGCTTTTTTATGTAATTAATTTTTCCCCCCACGGTCGTTTTTTGTAAGGTTAGTAAGATTGCAAAATTACGTTAATAGTATTTTTTCCTAACAAGATGCTAACTTAGAGCATTTTTTTTTTTTTTTTTGACCTAGACCATTTAAAACAAAAAAATATTTAGTGAGAAATATAATTACTACCTTTCTGAAAAGAATTTCAATTGTCTCTAGCCTTTCTGGTGTGTTATTCGTATCTAAGGACTTACTCGTTCCGGGAAATAAAACCAATCCATTTTCACATACCCTGAATGAACCTTGTTAAGTACCCTTCTGTCGTTTATTCTGTCAGATAAATAAGGTTGGGCAAGAGAAAAATGAATTCTGTATGACTTTCAATGTTTATTTTGTGGAGTTCCTGCGTCCATCAGCAGCCTGCTGGCGTCCCTTATATTCGTGAACAATGACCATCCAACTATTAATAAACGTCACCATTCACTGTGCGTGACAAAAATGCTTCATTGGCTAGCTCACATTTACTGGACATGGAAGAGACTTCGGATCATTATTTCGTAGTGTTCGTTATACTAGCGAAGAATAGATCTTCGAAAATAGGGCCAATTAAAATAAAATCAGTTTGGGAAACGTTGGTAACTCAGAAATCGCGAAGAATACATTTTTGATGAAACTGTGATAAATTCTTCTTTCTGTTGATGCATTTAAGTTCCACTGTTTTTTGTAACTTGTTGATTGAACTTACCTGTGAGGAAAAGTTGCTCTATGGCAGGGATGGCGAACCATTGGCACGCGTGTCATTGATGGCACGCAGCACAATATTTTGAACACGCCACCGATCAAAACGGTTTGCATTTTAGTTTAGGAACTATATTATTACAAGGAACCCCAAACTTGGAAAAACTATTTCAAAGATTTAGATATACATGAGAAAGCAGACAAAGAAATAATTATTGGAGAATTTATTTCTGTAATTGATTCATCAATCAAGGAATTTTTAGCGAGATTTTCTCAGTTCGAAGAATTATCAGAAACGCCCAAGTTTATTATGTACCCTGATGAGACATCATTTGAAAAAATGAACTTGCTACAATTTAATTGGTTGGAAATTGAAGAATTTTTTTGAAATGTGTGCAACTTAGTTATTTCTAGTCTAGTTCAATATGGATTCAAAAACGTATTGAAACAAGGAAAAAATTGGAATTTATTGAAACAGAAAGATTAACAAAAGCAATATAAGTAAAAAGGCCTATAACGAAATTTTCGAAACTTTAAACTCGATTACAGATACATTTAACTGTTTGAAGATGTTATTTTAACCATATTTTCATGGATCTATGCCTACGAGTCATAATTTTTAGAGATGAATAACATTAAAGACTCGTATATAGAAACTGTTCGGCCATTCTGCCAAAAGCAACATCTTACAATCCTAATATAAGTTATTTGTCATCTATAATCTGCAACAACAGAAGTCACACTAATGTTACTTAAATTTAATTACACGTATATAACTGAAACATTTACTATTATACAGTGCAAAATGTTTTTTTGTAGTAAATAAAGAGTTTTGTGTTAGTATTTTGCTTTATTATTTTCCCAATAATCACAAGTCAAAATTATTTGACGGCATGTCTATACCTTATTAAGCACTTCTTTAGAAAAAATGGCATGTTGATCGATAAAGGTTCGCCGCCCCTGTTCTATGGTATGGATATTAGAAGAAAAATAATTTCCAAATTTAATATTGTGCCACAAAGGGGTTAAATTTTCGTGAAAAATGGAAGGACTTAATTTTTTTTGTGTGGTTAGATGATTTTACTCAAAATAAAATTATTCTTCTATAATATGAATAACCAAAAGAAATTATTATAGTACTGAGTTGTGAATAGTACAGTGTATATATATATTCGTACATTGCAACATTTCATATCCTCGGCTCTTTCTCCCCGCACTGAAGAATAGTCCTAAACAAGCTTTTACCATCTTCTGTTTTATTTTCACTGCAATTTCAACAGTAGATTTATTCATTATTATTATTATTATTAATTTTATTCTGAAGAAGCTGTTAAATGTTCATGATGTGTTCTTGTAAACATTTAGTAGGTGTTTTCTCATTGGAATATAAATGTTAAAATGTGTCTCATTGCAATAAATGTTTTTCTTTAAAAAATTATTTTGGGTTATCAGCATAAAAAAAGGTCTCAAATATCTAAACTTCATTCCCCCTTGTGGCAGTATTTAACATATAAATTAATTTTTTATTTCATTTTTCCTTTTATCTATACACCAGAGAACATCTTTTCCGCATAAGCAGTTTTCTTGAAATGCTGGGGAAATATATATATATTTTTCACTCCACCCTATTGTTAACATTGAACCATTTAATACAAATTCTGTATTTACATTATTTTTGTTTGGTTTCAGGCTCCTGGTAATGTTCCAGGGCAGCCAATGATGCCGAGTGGTATGGATCCCTCTAGGCAAGGTAAGATATTATTTTATTTTTGTTATGACTAAATATATGCATGTTTGTGTTAGATTGCTTAGTAGCTTGTTTTTCATCACTATTATTTCTAATGTTAATGCGCATATAAATAAATAATATTATGCAAATTTGATTATTTTCTGTTTGTTAATCATATTGGAAGATAAAGCAAAAAAAAAAAAATGCATTGTGAAAATCTTTGTTTATAACCTTGTTTCAATGTTATGAGCTTTTACTAATCATTTAACTCTAAATGTATTTTGATGGCACAAAATCGTATTGACAAATGCTTCTTAATATCCTTATAAGGGCAATTTTTCAACAACTTAATAATATTATTATTTTACTTAAAATTTTTGAAAGAAAGTTCTAGGATTTTATTTATTTATTTTTATTTTACTGTTATGAAAATCATTCATTAAATTACTATTGTTTAGAAATAAAGTTAAATTACAGATATCACTTTTTCTTTTTTTTTTTTTCATTTCAAAATCATTATACATATTCGAAGTTTTCAAAAAAAAAACGTTACATCGTTATTATGTTTTGTTTTCTAAAGGTGCTTTTTACAATCCAAATCTTAAATCTTTCCCAAGACAAATATTAAAGAATATAACTTATTTCGAAATTACTTTTGCTGATATCGAGATACATAAACATCGTTAATAAATTCGAATGTCTTCTGCCACTTTCTTGAAACAGCATCATAGTACACACTTCTGCTCCAAATAAGTTAACAGCTCCACGATCAGAGCTTTGTGGAACAAACTTCTTTTTTCCCGCCCATGATCTTACTTTGGAAGATTGGTTGCAAGCGACGATAACTTCCAGGGAATTCGAAATGATTTATCTGGAGCCATCCCATTCCGTATTCTAATCAGCCTCTCGTTGGCAAGAGGAAGCATTAGTAGGCGGGCGCCAGAGTATTTGGCGGCCATTTTAATTTTCACTCCTAGGCCTTGCTAGTATACGGCACGTTCCATTTCGCCAAGGGACTCCCCGTAAAAGAGATCCATCCAAACGCCATTGCCATGCATTGACCAAAAGAACCGCCTTTTGAGCTGGAGGAGATCCCCCAGCGTCAGAAGCTATCAAACGGCGAAATGCCTCCGGTAACGGGTTATTACCCCTGGACTCAGATGAAGCCATTATCTCAAATGTCTTCAAGAGAGGTTTTACTATTTTTTCCCCTTTTCTTTGGCAATGTGGATGGCGAGAGGTCCCTCTTTGGCATCCCACCGCACATTACGGACTCGAAATGTGCGCCTGCCGTTTTATCCTGTTGTGCTTCGCTATCAGATCATGGCAACTGTCTGCTGGTCGTTCGGCTTAATTAAATTTCCATGCTGAATGAGGCTTCTTGTTTGGCGTGTTCCACGTCGGCGGTTTTAATGTTATTTTCATTCCAGAACAAAGTGTTCAGTTTTTAGTTTCCGTTTGTCCCCGACAGCCGTCACTTTTAGTTGAGATTCACGAAAAATTACTTCCGGTACACACACAAGGAACAGTGTCTTGTTCTGTGACGTCATTTACGTGTTACGAAAGTCTCATTTATCCAGTTTCTCCTATACAGGAAGGGCTTGGTTCAATATTTCCGTAAAAAGTTTTAACCCAGTTTTATTATTTTCAAAGTATAGGATGAACCAAAAGTCTTGCCTTGCTTATAAATATTTATTGTGCTCAAACTATTTAGACATGTTTTTTTTTCGATATATTGTAAGCATTATTATTATTATTATTTGAAAAAGACCATAAATCTTAGTAAATTTCAACGTGTGCCCCAATGGTGGCTCGGAGAATGCCTTACGTGATATTCCAGTTCCCGCCAAGTGTTCTTTAATAAGTCTTGCATTTTATAAGCATGCAACTTAAGCATTTTTTATGAAGAAATCCTATCAAACGTGTTTACGACATTTGAAGTTCAAGTGATGCTTTTCAACAGTGCCAGTTTATCCATTGGGCACTTGGGGCGGGGGCCCGGGGTCTGGAAGGACTTGGATAAGCTAGACTTAACCAGGTTTTCTGGTAATAAATTTCAGTCCGCCGGTGCCAAGGGGCTCGTAGATCTTCTGCGCCCAGAACCCGAAATAAATTTAAATGGGCACTGCTTCTCAAGTTTATTTAGTAGGACTTCGTTGAAGCGATTGCCGAGAGTGTTCAATAGTTGCTTCACTCATACTAGGCCTGCCACTTCTAGAAAGATCATTAAGGCTGCCTGTTTCTTTACATCGTTTTATTGATTTTGCACCAGGAGGTTTGCTTCCTTGACAGCGACGAAATTTGCGCTGAACATTAATGGGCGATTACCTTTCGTGAAACCAACGTACACATTGGGCTTTCTCTTGAATCAATGCCATTTGGGCCAAAAATGATGTCTTTATTACAAAAGTTCTCCCGTGTCACTCTTGATAGAGCATTCGTGCCATATACATTAATACAAAAAATAAATAAATAAATAAAATAAAATAAAAGTGGTTTTTCCAATGATACAATAGTTACCTTATTATATTAAATGGATATTTGATAATGATCTTTTTATAATCGGAGCAAGCCTTTTGGTTCATCCTATGTAAGTCACCAAGCAGGGATGTCTTAAGAATCTTTGAGGCCCTGGACTACTGTGCAAAAGTAGGCCCTACCTGAGATCTTTAAAAGTAGACAGTAGCATACATTGTCAAATACTCGTTCAAACGGTAATTTTGAAACAAATAAATGTGCACGACTCACATTCTCAAACACCTAGGCACAAACCTACCCGACCGATGGCCGCATTTTGACTAAATGAGTTGAATGATTGTTTACAGTATTATGTATAGGGCCTAGACATGGATAACGGTCATCTCATAATAATAATGTCTTACCACTTTTGCCAGTTGATTTGCAGTTTGAAATTCCCTGTTTTTCGGAGAATATGTACGGGAATAATATTTGACCACTTTAAAATGATCCGGATTATCACCTTTTTAAGACAGATTTGAGAACGAAATGAGGCCCCCACCGAGGGCGATGTCCTGGTGTCCATGCCTTAAGACACGCCCCTGCCAAGAAGTCTCGTTATCAAAAATGGCGGGGATGTTCGGAGAGTAAAAATGATAAAAAATGCTCTCTCTCTTGTCATGAGCATTAAATAATAAACTGAATAATGAACACACTGTACTAGAGTATTCTATTTTTTACGCCTCGTTGCGAGTTTTCGGCGTATTTTTTAAAATCCTCAGAATTGGTATAGCTATTGTTAACGGCAGGCTTTGGATTCCTTCTGTCCATAGTGAAACAAAGTATACCGAAAGATATTTTTAAAATTCTTAAAGAAAGCGGTAAAAAAGAAATGTTTATAATAATAATAATAATAATAATAAAAACCAATGGCTATATATTAACTCATGAAAGAGTATCACAAAAGAGTATTTGAGAGGTATCACAAAATGCAAAAAAATCCTTATAAGCATTTTGAATAAAATTGAGAGAAAGAAATTGTGTTCGAAAGACTCGTTAAGCCTAGTGATAAATTTGAACTAAATGTAATATTACGTATATTCTGTAATTATCGTTGATTTTCTATTTTTCTAATATTTCAAAGGTTTCTAATTTTATTTTATTGTATTTATTTATTTTTTTTTTTTTTACCTTTTTATTTAGGAACGATGCCAAATAAGAAACTTTTAAAACAATGAAAAATAAAAATTAAATAAATGAGAGAGAACTTACAACCTTTGATTTTGAAAAGCGTATAAATGAATATTTTTACAATAAAAAATTAATCAAATGCAATTTTTTATTCGCAAAAAAATAAAGAATGACGTGTTCAAAACACTCTATTTTCATGAAAATTGCTTCTATAATAATATTTTGCCTATATATATAGCTAGGGGTTGAACGAGAATTTTGGGAAAATTCACATTATTTTCAGAGTTACGAGCAATTGAAATAATAAAGGGTGTTTTTTGTTAACGATTTTTCTACTCTTGATATATTAAAATATAAATAAATCCACTTCCATTATATATTTCAAAAATTTTAGTTCATCCCCGGTGTAAAAATTCTAGCTTATGTCGTGAACTCTCGCTCGCTGAAGTGGAAGAGTTCACCAAAGGATGAGCCATTTTGTTAAAACAATCACTTTATTTTGATTATCTAATCGCTGTCTTAATTTAACCTAAGCTATGGGAGCACGTCAGGTTAAATATTTAATTATCTAGAATATAATTCTTGTACTTAACGTGAGTAGCAGGTCCTCATCAATAATGAGTTCTAGAATGGTCCGTCAGATCCTTTCAACTTGAACTTGATCCTTCCACCGTCAACTTCTCTTTCTTAGGCTCCGTGTTAGCTCCTAACTTTCTTCTTCACTTGACTTTAAATAGTAATCTTCATTAGCACAAATCGTGGCTCCTTTACAGAAAAGAGGTTTTATAATCAAATTACGTCATCGGCAGAATATTCCTTAGAGCAGTTGTTCTTCAACTGTGGTCCGCGAAGGTGTCTCATTTAATGTTAAGATTTCCCCTTTTTTTTCATCAATCGAGAATATTTTGAAAATATGTCATATTCATTCTTTGCCAAAAATTGCATTTAAACCATTTCTTACGGGAAAAATATTCTTAAAAAATTTTATATGATATATCTTGATTCAACTGACACTAACTCTGTCAAAAGAATTATCCGTTTATACGATTTTTCATCACGGTTCCCAATCACCTCAAGCTGAATGTTAAGAAGACTGTGTCAGCATTCATACAAAGGAATTACTTACTGTGCTTATTGGTAAAATTCGAAATATCTTTTTCCTGAAGCCAATGCAACATTTCGTTCCGAAAATACACTCTTTTAACACTTCATTTGAATGCTTTATTGATTTATGTTCGGAAATGCCGATTTCTGCATAAGGTTTGTATTTTGTAGTTTGCATAGATCGATACATTAAGGTTCCAAAGACTGCTAACACCTGTCAAAGTGGATAAAAATGATTAGAACTAGCGTTACTAATTCTCATCCTTAATTACCTCCCTGTGACAAGCATACAGATTTCATTTAACGATTTTCGATTGTGATGATTACTAATCTGTGACAACCTCTTGCTCTTCTTCGAGCCTTAAAATCTTTGAACTAATTTGTAACACTGTCAAGCCTTGATTCGATAATAACTTGCTCATATTAACAAACCTATTTCTTTTGTCTAGTGCATGCTCGCTTTGTGAACTAACATTTCGTTTTACATGTTGTAATTCTAGGTGAAAGCGGAGAATTCGTTTCATGGCAAGGTAAGGATCTGTGTTAATATTCTATGATTATTTTCAACAGAGAAGAGAAAAAAAATTTTACAATCTTATTTTCTTGTATGGGTTGAATCTTGGAGATATATTTGTAAAATGTTCTTATGTTCCTAAACGCACATTTATTTTAGAACCTTGTTTTGG
>BMAV01006310.1:626156-666534 GCA_019973955.1 Trichonephila inaurata madagascariensis
TGTGTTTCGCGTTTTTTCTCCTATACACTAATGCTAAATGTGCTATCCCATTTACTTTTTGAAATAAAAAAAATAATTAATTAATTATTGAATATATTTTGAAATTTTTAAAAATACTCTAACATAAACAGACGTAAGAATTACAATGTTGCAAATTATCATGAAATTCGAGTCATTTTTCTGTTTTAAAATGTGCTGAGGCTCAAACTCTTGTACATTTGGCGAAGTGACTCATGAGAGCCTTTCAATTTGTCGCGTTTCCCCGATGCATTTTCGTTGACAAATTATGTGCTTCCATTCAGACTGGATAAAATAAAAAGAGAGTATAACTCATATCGCTACCTTTTAACACAACGTAATTTTAAGTATCTCCTCGTCAGATAGTTTTCGTTTCCTTCTAGAGCCTTTCTAGAACGTAGTCACGTAAGTAACCCTTCTTTATTTTCCAGCACACCTTCATTCGATATTTGGTGTGAGCTCAGAATGTATAAGGCGGACGAACGACCCCACGTTCTTGGAAAGTGCGCGAATTATCGGGAACGAGTCCCAATCGGGTGCTTGAAAGAGAACTGGGACTCCATCGGGACTTGGAAGGAGATGCTGGCCCGATGGGTCCCTGGAGATTTTAATTGCCCGTTGCATCGCCAGGAAAAGGTGTTTGGAAATGATAGATTCTTTCTGGGTCGGTGCGATTCTTGTTGGAAGAGGCGAAAGAGACCTCTGAGGAAGAAAGTGTTAAAATCGGCCGACTCGAAACAGCCATTAGGATTGTTTTTGCCAGGGATTTCGAAGTTCTTTTTCTTTTCGAAATCCTTGATCGAATCGATGACCTGGAAATCAGTGCCGGCTCAAAAAGTTTTAAACTTGGTGTTGAAAGATTGCCCAGGTCTGCAAAGCAGTGAATCTTTTTGCAAGTTGTTAGTTCAAAGGCAAACGAAAACGCGATAATTTTTAATAAAAATCCTTGATTTTTAATCATTAAGAACGTGAAATAGAACTTTTTTTATTTGAATCTATTTCTAAATTAATATTAAAAAAATTATTAGTGTAATATATCTTGTGGAAGATTAAGGCTGTTTACGCCTTTATGTACGAGAGCCTGAACTTGACGCGGAGCACATTTTCGGACAGAAAAAAATGCCTCAGTTTTTATAAAAATGTGTGACATTGTAACTCATGCATTTGTTTATACTATAGTGTTTTTAAAATTTCAAAATATTTCATAAATAATTAAGTTTATTTTTCCTTTTAACATGTGAAGGGATAGCTCATTTAGCATTACGGTATAGGAAAAAAAAATGCAAAACACATTTTATAAAAGAAAAAATGAGTAGTATGATAAAATAAGTGATTCTCTACAGGATAGTGTAGCCAGAATATAATATTAACCCTCCCCAAGCGGTCTGCACGTAAAATCCCGTCATTCCAGAGATGCTTTTTCTGCCTTCAAGCAAGATCCCCAAAAGCGGCCGAGCCACATTCTTAAAAATACGGCTCAACTGCTTTTGAGAACCCCACCTGACGGCAAAAAAATACGTGCGGTGCATTTTTGAAGCATCTCCAGAATGGCAAGACTTTAAGTGTGCAGACCGCTTAGAGAGTTAATGTTTGAGTACTTTTATATCTGAAAAAATATTCTGAATTCTCGGTCCCTATTCTTTAACATTAGCCGAAGATAGCCTTACATATATTAGGCTCTTGCGTCTTTGTGGAATTTTGTTTGTTTGCTTGTGTGTAATATCAATCTCTTACATAATTTTTTTGACCGCGGTAGCCGAGTGGTCAAGGTATCGGATCGTGACTGGACCCGCCGTGTAGGGGAACGATGTACGTTAAATCTGTCGAGAGCTCAAACGTCTTCCCGTTGGTGTAGTGTTGTAGTTAGGAGAGGGGGGTGCCAGCTCAGGTGTCGTCCACGTCACTTGACCATGGTTCAAAATTACGTGGTCCTTCGCCAAAAGCCCTCGTGTAGCTGAACAGTGCGACGTTAATATTCACTCACTCACTTACATAATTTTTATGTCAGAATTTTAAAAAAAGACTTTTTAAAACTAGAATTTTACGTACAGTGTATTAGTGACGAAAATGATTGGAAATAAATTGATTTATCATTTTCAAATTTGTAAAAGGAAATTTTATTTTGTCGATGCTCGCAAAAGAATTTTATTCGAATATCTTTCTAACAGTTGTCTATGTTCAATACTTGGACTTTTTTTTATTAGATTACCTAATGTATTAAATATCATTGAAAATTGTATTAAATAAAAATTAATTCTCCTACTGGTATTGCTCCATCTAGAGGCATTAGTAAATAGAATTCAAAATTTGAATAAACGTTTGCAATAAGCATGATGCAAGAAATAATGCTATGTATCTTGCATTAATTATCAATTTATTCATCATCATGAACAAATTTAGTAATGAAATAAATCTGTAGGCTTGTACCTTATGTTTTTTCTTCAATCTAAAAGCAACCTTGGCTATTGGGAACAGTCAGCATGACCCCCCCCCCCAACAGCAAACTATATCATATCGGAAATATAGTAAGATTCTGTTACCTTTTGCAAATATATCTTTAATACAACCTTAAGGAAAAGAAAATATAATTCTTTTTTTTTTTTTTTTGAAGGCAGGCTATGGTAGCTGTGTTATATATAACAGAAGTACCTTATAGTCCCTGTAGGATTATAATTTTGAAAATGTACTGTACTATATTATTATTAAAAATCATGACCCATTAAATACTGCAATATCCTCAATTTCTACACTCTTGTAATAGTTAAATGTGCAATATGTATTATATGTTAGCTCGGGACATTTTCATTCTATTTCCAAATTAAGATCAATAATACTAATAACAGTTATTCTCTACAATATAATGGTGTTTTAAGTTACCCAAACTATCTTAGAGCCATTATATTTCTAGTTTTGAAAATTAAAGTGAAGCAAGTACACAGCCCTTAACTCTTAAAATTCTATACTGTGCTCTAAAATATTTTTGAAAGTAAACACTTATCAGAACTGAAAGCAAAATGTTTAATTTTAACATCAAAATTTTCGAGTTAATTCTGTTTCTTTCTTTAAAACTGTTTTTGTTTACTTCAGCAGTCTTTGGGTTGCATGATCTGTTTGGCTTTGTAGGAAGTAATAGTGCTTTGTCTTGCACAAGTATCCAGTTTATCTTGAGTATAGAACTTATATTCCAGATTTCTTTAGGTTTCTGTGTTTCTTTCTTTTGGGATTGGCTCCAGATATGTACTGATAACATACTTAAAGGAAAATAAATAGAAATAGAATTCATATCGATTACTGGGCATTGAATTACTTTTCAATATATTTTTTTTTCCTGTTAAAAGGATTTATAATATTCAAAAATAAATTTGTGGACTATTAATATGCTTTTTACTTAAAGACTTAACACAAATGCTTGTTATTTAAATAGTTTATTTTTTAATTTTAATTTACTTTGCTCTAATAAATGTTTGTAATATTTCTTTAGCTGTGTTTATATTTCTTGTTTGCCATCATATATTGTTGCCTGCAAAAATATAGTAAATTATGAGCTTCTTTTTTCCAAAAAATGTACTTAAAAATTTATTCACTTAAAGTTAGAAAAAATAGCTTTGGTAAAGATTTTTTATAGTTTTAATTGTAAAATATTCTAAATTTTTGTTGAATGATAAAAATTAATATGAAGAGATGTCATTATATAATATTTATTTAAAAGAAAATTATTCAGTAAGGAGAAAGTTATTTATTTCTAAAGATAATTTTTGTTTAAATTACTTAGATATTAGGTGTTTTTTTTATGACAGCATTTTTTGAAGATCGTAGGCATGTATGTCTTATTATGTGTCATGTAAAAGATCCCTGGAGTGTCAAATGGGCTCTGGTGCTCTCGGCAAAATTAAATCACAGCAATATTTAACATCTGATGAGAGCTTGAATTAAATAAATGCTAGCATCAGAATTTGATAGCACTTGGGAACTTGCCGCAAAAGCTAATCTGCCAAAATACAGCCCATTTGAAGAAGAAGGGGGAAAAAAATTGAAACATTTAATTTTTGTTTTGCTGAATTTGTGTATATCTAAATAATCTTACTTTTTATGCTAATATTTTTCTTTCCTTTTTTTTAACACAGGTCCATCAGGAATGAGTCCAATGAACCCGCGCATGAACCCTCCGAGGGGACAACCTATGGGGCCCATGAATCCTGGAGTAAGTTTATTTTAAACATTGTTGTATTCCCTTCCTAAAAATGTATTTTTAATTGATAGGATGTATTAATTAAAGAATTAATAGAAAATTATTAACACAGACTAGTTAGTGTTAAAGCCATGAGTTTTGAAAACTTAACTCATTTATTAGTTTAATAAAAAAAATAATTTAATTTTAACATTGTTAAACTTGTAGTTTTCACCTATACATATTTTTAATTAAAAAATCAATTTTTAAAGATTTAAGATGCTACTGAAAAGATCGAGAGTTATTGCCTACTGATTTCTTAATCCTTGATTATAGGCGAGCAAAATACCAAATTAATATTATGTTTTGATAATTCTCTTCAAAAGTAATTCTGATTCTTTCACAGAGTTCTTCCTTTTTAAGATACATTATTTTATAGTTTTCTTAATAGCAGTTAACAGAATGATACCTTGAAGCAAAAAAAATTGTATTTGGATTATCAGTTCTGTAGTGTTTGTAGTAATATATTTAATAAAAGGTTCAAATTTCATTATCAAGGAATTAAAAATTTCCTGTTTTGAATTGTAATGCTTTTTCTAAATGAAATTTTTTTTTTTTTCCTTTTACCCTAGAATTATGGTGGAATGAGGCCTCCCGGTGGAGCCATGGGGCAATCTGGACCTCAGATGTCACCTATGTCAATGTAATTATGTTTTTAATTCTATTTCCTATTGTTCAGTTGGATAAAACTTAATGTTAGATTTTTAATTAAGAAATCTTATATGTAATAAGCATTACTTTTGCTTTTAGAACATTAGTTAAGATTTGATTTTGTGTGCCAAAAGGATAATTAATTTTTTGAGATAAAAATTTGCTGAAATATTTTAATATTATATTTATCACCTAATATTATCAGGCATATAGTTTTAAAAGAAGTTTTTGTTGTTGTTTCAAAATTTGATGTAAAAAAGAAGCTAAAAGAAAATGTTTCAAAAAAGATTCAATATTATATCTGATCCATTTTACATGCCATGCTTTTTTAATACTTAAATTCTTGGACATTATCCAAGAAATTAAATAAAAACACTCAAATTTTATTTTAAATGTTTTAGAATTTATATATAATTATGTTCTAAATCTTCTTATAATTTCATTCATTTTGAAAAAAGAAATTATTTTTGTTGTGTTGTTTAAAATTGAAAAGTACAACAGCAGCATACACACAAACTTCTCTTATGGGAGGAGGATCCTAATCTCAGGGGTAAAAATTAAAAATCTGTGGGTGGGAGAGATCTCAAACCTCACTCTTGTGTGCATCATTGAAATATATAATAAAGGTGTGGCTATTAAATAATGAGACTGATGCTGCTACAGAAAAACAAGCATAGAATAAATGCCAATGACCATTAGCTATTTAGCCTGAAGCCTTCTTTTTTGAATGCAGTGTCTCTTGTTTCTGTAAATAAATCTATCTAACCATAGTCTTCATTCATGTTAGAGCTCTTTTCTTGATTCACCAGAAAAATGATAGGTAGAACAATAGAGCAACAAACTGCTGTGAAATTTCAAATGAAACTTGTAAAAGCTACTACTGAGACTTTTAATTTATTGAAAGAAGTGTATGGTAATGCAGGTTTATAGCGTGCATGTATTTTTGAGTGGTTTAAGCATTATCAAAATGGCCGAGATGTTGAACATGATTTGTGTCCTGATCGCCCTTCCACATCAAATACATTTGACAATATCTAAAAGATCAGTAAACTAGTTCCATCTGATAGTCGATTAAGCATTCGTGCAATTGTTGAGACTGTATGAATCAATAAATAATGTGCACAGATAATTTTTCATAATAATTTTGGCTCACAAAAAGTATGCCCCAAAATGAGGCCTGCAATTCACGCTTGAAAAACAAGAAGCTGGCAAAAATGTTTGTTCTAACACTTTGAATGCCATTGAAAAAGATCCAAACTTATTGAAAAGGATAAGAATGTGTGAATAATTGTGGTTTTGTACTTATGATCCTGAAGGGAAGTGCCAATCCATGCTTTGGAAGAGCCCATCTTCATCAAGAGTCAAAAATGCTCTAATTAGCAAATCAAAATTCAAAGTAACAATTATTGTTTCTATCGATATTCATAAGATTGTGTACTTTCACCGGTTTCCTGAAGGTCAAACTATTAATTCACATTACTACTTTCATGTTCGGGCTTAACTCAGTGAAAGAATAAGGAAGTAAATTACTTGAATTGTGGAAGAAAAAGTCATGAATTCTCCGCCAAGGTACCAAGATGTACTGGCTCATTCTGTATTGTCTGTTAAGAGGTTTCTTGCCAAGTACAGCATTCTAGTGTTAGACCATCCATTTTATTCGTCAGATTTTGGGCCATGCGACTTCTCTCTGTATCTGATGATAATAAGTAAATATGTATGAATTCAAAATAAAATGTTTCATAGCGTCAGTCTCATTATTTAATAGCCATATCTTGTATAAGTAAAAATATATTAATTGTGTAATTGTTCATGAAAATGTAATTGATAATGACAAACTATAACATACTACTTTTTCAATAAATGTGGCAATTTTCTAATTGAAAACTCAAGATACTTTTGAAATTTAAAAAAATCAAAAGAAAGATTTATAACAGCACATCAACTGACATTCAAATATATTTTGCAGGCCTGGACCTGGGGGACGACCCTGGAATCCAAATACATCTTCTGTGAGTACAATATATTTACATCTTTTTTAGATTGAGCTCCTTTTATTAAGGAAATGCTTTAGTTACAATGTATTAATATTAATTATGCTATGATTTGTCATTCCTAATATTGCTTTAATCGTTTTCTTGATGCAGGAAAAAAATTTCAGTTTTTCTAAGATCCTAAATGTCACCCTTTACATTTATCCTATTAAACTTTTGAAGGGAAATATTAAAATATCTTCTTCCTTATCTTCTTAACAAGGCACCATATTGTTCATATCCTCCCCATATGATTTATTTTTTCAGGATTAATAATTTTAAGTTTCTTGTTTTTGTTCATACATGTATAATTTACACACTCCAATAGACTGAGTATATGCTTAATAAATATATATATATAGTTATGTATAGTATAATTTATATATATCTGTTTTGAATTGTGAACAATTTTATAAAATATTGATTTTTTCATTTCTTCCTTTTTTTTAATAAAATATAATTCATCAATCAAATATAAGTAGACCGTTTACTTTTTTAATGTTGGTCTGTGATCTTGAATAATTAAAAATTTTAGCTGCTGATGTAATTATTAGTTGGATACTCATTCTTCAGTGGACATCTCATAAAAACTTTTTTGCCATATATATTTTTAAAAAAACCAGGTCTATTTAGTAAATAATTTATGAGTATGCTCCTGTGTCAACCATAAATAAAACAAACTTAAGAAATATTGATACTTACATATTAATGTCATCAAAACCAAATTTGTGCTGTACAAATCATGCCATTTTCCAATAATTTTTTTTTTTAATAAAACTTGTTGGGATCTTTTTGTTGTTTTGATACCTTGGTGTGATTCAAATTTTGCTGTGGTGATTCTAATATGAAAGTACTGAAATACCTTATTTAACAAATATTCTGCAACCATTGCTTCCTTCAACATGTACAATTTCATTTGCTTTGAGCTTCTCATGTGTGCTTTTCACTCCATAGATTTCTTTAAAAAAGTTTTTGATTAAATTTAAAATTTTTGAGTTATGCTGAAATTATCACCAAGCTTGAGTGGTTTAAATTAAAGAATGACAATTTTTTGAATTTGTTTTGCCCTAATAATTTTTGGCTTTTATTTTTTGAATGTACTTAAGGATATTTTCTTTTATTTTTCAAGTTAGATTTTTGTGCATAAGGATATTTTCTTTTACTTTTCAAGTTAGATTTTTGTGCATAAACATAAACTTGATTTTGTCAAAAATTCATTTCAGATGAATTATTCATCATCATCGCCTGGAAGTCATTATGGAGTGAGTATTTTTCGTATATTTTTCTTTTCTTTGTTATAGAAATGAAAGTGGTTAGTCTATGTACATACACTATTGAACAAAAGTCAAGGAACAAATATATATTTTTGAGGATTTTTCGAGATATTCTAAAGAATTCTAATGAAATTTGATTGGAAAACACTTAAAAATATTACTAAAAGATTATAATAAAAAATTAATTATGCTTCTTGAAAGCATGGTAGGATCATCCCCTTAAAAGAATGCAACTATCTTCCACTTAAGTACTTCTTCAGTACACATGTACTTCGCATGTATATATATCTTGCCAATTATTCTTTCCTTTCTCTTTGAAGGAAAGTAAAATTCTGTGACTATATTCAAAATTCTGTTATTTCATTTTTCAGAGTTTAGTAACATTGCAATTCTTTGTTATTACAAAGTTGGATAATATTTCTCAATGATGCATTTTTTAGTGGTTACCATACACATGCTACTCATTATATGTCAGTTATACAGATAACTTTTTAGGAAGCATAATAAGAATTAATTTTAAGGCATTTTGTTTTGCTATAAATGTATTCCTTTTAACCTTTCTGTTAAAAATCAATTATTGTGAAGGTTATTGAAATCATTCTAGAATTCATTTTGTGTACTTCCAGAAGTAGGTTTACCACAGTTTAATAGTGTTGGTATTTGGATATTAGTTATTATTTTTTTTAAAAAAAAAAAAAATTCTTACAGGGTCCACCAGTATCAAGTTCAGGTGGTCAAGGTCCAGGGACTCCAATTATGCCAAGTCCGCAAGGTACTGTTTTTTAAAAAATTGTTTTTCTTGTATTAAGATTTTTTTTTTTCTTAAGTTTAGATTTTATATTAATTTTTTAAATTAATTTTTTTATTTTTAATTGAAAATCTTATAAAAATTATGCTTTTTTTTCTTAATTTGCATTCTGCAAAATTACATTAACCAAGAAATAGATGTATGTGAAAGAAATTTTTGCTTTGTCCTAACCTGTTAAAGTTAAGTTAATAGTACAATTTTTATTGGAAAACATACTAGTATTTTTACAAATTGAATTCTCCAAGGTCTTTTTGAGAAAAAAATTTTTGAGAATTATTTTATTTTATTTATTTATTTATTATTATTTTGCTGTTATTCTACAATATGGCCATTATCCTACAGATTTTCTTGAGATATTTAAAAGTTAGATTTTCTTCATATTGTGTTCATCATTCCTTGCATTAAAAAAATACATCATCCCTCTTCCCCCTGTATAATATAATAACTTATTAAATAAGAGTAAATAATTAAACACATTTTAAAATTAAGCATTATGAAAAGTATTTAGCAACAACAACCAAAAACATCTGGATAGTTTTAATACATAATGAGGCATAATTTAAATGTTTTAAATTTTAAAATAATAAAGTGCTCCAAGATGTGTATTTTTAACAGTTGATCAGAAAATTCTAGTAATTTAATAAGCATTTGGAATTTGATATTATTAATAATTTCTCTGTTTATTCATTGATTTTTTTTAAAGTTTTTCCAAAATCAATAAAATTGTGTATTATTTATTTATTCTCTGAACTTATTCTAGATTCTTTCAACTCCCTCCCCCTTAAATGCATTGTGTGTTGTTACTTGTGTTATTATTTTACCCATTTTATATATGTAGATCCATGTTATGATATTTGTTTGAAAATCCTGGTTAACTTTTTTGTTTCAATATTTTTTGAAATAGTATTAGAACTAACTGTAGAATTTGCATATATTTCAGTTTTTAGTATGAAATTTTTCTGTGCAAAAAAATTAACTTTAATCTGTCAAATTTCTTCTGTTCTGTTCAATTACCTGTTGCCATTTTTCTGATAACTTCATGAATTCGTTCTCATTGAGTTTCTGGTCCTTATCAGCAAAAAACTTGAGCCAGTGTGATTTAAGGTTATTATTAAAATTTTTGCCATTTAAAAAGTTTTGTAAAATTCAAAATAAATGGTAATCAGATGGGGCAAGGTCGCGACTCTATGGAGGATGCGACATCACTTCCTAACAAAGTTCTAATAATTTTGTATGTCTTGCTAAAGATTATGTTAAAAATGCATGAACTATGATCCTTTTTTTATTAATGTTATTGTTGACAATTCATCTTTCATTCCGGACTTTGCACCATCAGTTTATCATTTATATTGAAGTTTATGAAACTTTTTTTAAATGGTAAAAATTTCAGTAATAATGATGATCTGAAATCACCTTTGATTAAGTTTTTTGCTAATAAGGACCACAAACTATATGAGCTCAAGATCATGAAGTTGCCTGAAAAATGGCAACTGGTAATCAGACTGGAAGATTAAAGGTTAATTTTAGAATAGAAAAATAGTATACTAAATATATTTAAAATAACTTTCTTGCCAACCCAATATGTATTCCCCCTTTGAAGCTAGATTTCCATTTTTATGTTATGTATTGTTTTTTTTTAAGTTGTAGTTATTTTATTTCAATGACTGCATGACATTATTTTATGTTCCCAATTATTTCTTGCCTGATCAGTATTCGTTTGGGGAAGAAATAATTATTGTTTATAAAAAAGAATTGATTGCTATATGCTTTAGATTCTTCAGGATCTGGACCAGATGGAATGTACACCATGATGAAGCCCGTGCCAGGGGGTAATATGCCAGGAGTAAGTAAACATTATATGCATTCTTTATTGTTTTCAATTTCTTTTATAATTTTTTACTTTGTCATAAATATTAACTAATATTGAGAATATATGTTAATGTATTGACTGTGTCATAGACTAGTAATCAGCTAAAGAATGAATGTTATATGCCTTTTAAAGAACGTAAAAGTAATCTTTCTTTTCTACTAATATTAGCAGTATTTATTCCCCTCGAACATTTAATTTTAGAAATTTTGGAATTCTGTTGTGGTACATTCTTTTAAATCAATCTTTTGTATTTATTTCTATGGATATGTCTGTGTGATTTCTTTCAATCATATTTAAATAATAGTTATTTGATTTTTAAAATTAAGTTAAACCATGCATTTATATAAATATTTTTCTGTAAAAAATTACTTTTTTGAAAAAAAAGTTATTAATGGGATTTAAATCAAAAAATTGTTTCAAGCTAGGTTTAGATTGCAAACGCATATAAAAAACTACTTAAAATTTTATCAAGTTCATATATATGATTGAAGAACTTGAATTTGAAAAAAAAAATTAGAAATGCGTATTATAAATCACTATTTTCAAATCTAGACATCTTCTTTCCTATTCATGTAAGAAAATGTTCAATAATGTTTTGATTGTTCCATTCTGAAAAAAATTAATATAAATAAATTAAATTAAATGTGTATTTTGTTTATATACAGAGAGAGCAGTCAGTGCATGTGCATATTTATATAAATTTGTAATTGAAATTATATATTGAAATTTTTTTTTAAAAATACTTTACTCTTAAGACTAAAAATAAAGTATGATCACAATATATCTTGTTTGAAAATTATAATTAAAAAATACATAAAACTCCTAATTTTTCAAATAATATTAGGTGCATAGAAAAAGAATCAGTAAAAATTGTTTACAATGCAAAATATTGTCTATCAGTATTTAACTAAATGCTTTCTTTTCTAGTTTCCAATGGGTCCTGGTCCTGATGGTCCAATGGGACCTATGGGTCCTGATATGGGACCACCTGTTTTGAATGGCATATCTTCAGGTGAGTTAATATTTTAAAACATTTTAAACAAATTGATGTAATTATGTAATAAGTTATATTTATAATGAATATAAAAATTCAGCTTGCTTCACTCTGGAACAAGTCCCATGTTTGTGAATTTTAACCAAACAGTCGATGTTCCAAAATTAACACTATTAATGTGTTTCAAAAATATACAATGGAAATTCAGTATTTTCATATTGTTAAATATTTTGCGTATACTTAAATTATAATTTTGTAATTACAAATTATACCGGTTATAATGCCATGACATTTTTGTTTCTAATACAAGAAAATACTTGTCATTGGAAAGAGGGTCCTGTAATAACTATAGCATCAAATTCAACACATGGGCCTGAGCACAAAAAGAAAATTTATATTTTTCAACCAAATAATATTAAAATATAAAATGAGGGCATGGAATGACTAGCTAGACTGACTTTTTAGATCATATTAATATCAGTTTAGAAGTGAAAAATGGTATTGTGTGTAATCTATTTAGCAATATGCTAAATATGGCTGTTGTTTAAGGGGTTTTACATTTATATTTGCACAAAAAGTACAGAAGCAGAACAATCACATCTCAGTTTTCTTAGAGATGTAATTTTGTGTTTGTTTCACATGAAACTGAAAATCTATTCTGTTCCTGAATTAGCATAGAAAGCTCTAAATCTTTTAAATTTAGGCAATCCCACTCTAACTTCTGCCTTCAACACAATGAAGTTGGGCTATATGTTTGAAGAACACTAAAGGAAATGTATGAGAAAAATTGCTTTTCTGACTATCAGACTGCTGAAAAAACACCAGAAATGTAAACACCTGGACAATAAAATGTTTTTAATAACAATTATTGTATACACAAATGAGTTTTGAGTACAAATACAGGTATTCATAATTCCTTCCTAGGTTTTGGGGCATTGTAGTAAAAAAACTAAGAGGAATACAGCAAAAAAGAACATATGAAAGAATACAGAAGAAATTCAAATTTTATTTACATATTTTACAGGTGTTCTATATCTGAACCCTCGGTCACACGACATACATCATTGCAATTGTCTGGTTCCTGTCACACACTACTCAACATGGTACTATCAAGGTTTATTGACAGCAAGTGTTTTCTGCTTCATCATGCAGCAAATGGGGGACAAAAACTTGGGTCTTATGTCAAAGACTAGGATTTCGAATAGCAAGGAAAGGATAACACGGGATGTGTCAATTACATTGATAGTACTATATTGAGTAGAGAATGGCAAGAACTGGGCTGTGGAAAAGATATATGTCTTATGACCAAGGGTTCCACATATGGAACACCTGCCAAATTTGTAAATAAAGGAACTTTTTCTGTATTCTTTTATATGTCTTTTTTTTTCTTTTTTTTTTGCTGTATTTGTTTTGGTTTTTTTTACTACAGCTCTATGAAACCTTAGAGGGAATTATGAATAAACCTGTATTGTTTGTCATATTTTTTGAGGAAAGAACTAAATGTTAAACATCTATTTTCCACTTATGAAACATGTTATAATTCTAATTTTTTTTCCACAAACATTTTTGCTATAGTTTTTGATTTTTAAGTCAAATTTAATCAAAAAATAGTTATTTTTTTTTAATCATAATTTAAAAAGTTAAAAAACGGTATAAATTGAAAGAGAAAACAAAATTCTTTTTAGCAGATGGTATGGAAGGTATGAAAAACTCCCCAGCGACTGGTCCTGGAACACCAAGAGAAGATGGACCTCAAATAGGGGACTATGGCATTCCAAATTATGGCCAAGACAATGTAAGTGAACTTATTATTTATTAAAATTCTCTAGTAGATATTCCTTGCTAAGCATTTTCCACCCCTTCTTGCATTTGAACTTTTTATTTTCTTGTCAATTGAATGTTTTATGTTCTAGAAACAGTGAAAACTGTTGGAAAATCCATTTAAAGATTTTCTTTTCTTTTGTTGTGAATTTAATTTTTAAGAAATTCATTTAAAGCTTGATTTGGGAATTAATTTAATTATTGCATACCTCTAAAATAGTTGCAAAGAGTGATTTTTGAACCTGGTAGAAGTTGAACGAGCAACTTTATAACTTCAAAGCTTGTAAGTAAATTTTAATTTTGAAATTTTTGTTAAAGCTATCATGAGTTTTTACGTATATAATACATTCCATTCCTCTATGCATGATATGTTTGTCAATGTATTTGAAATTTTGTTTTGAGAAAAATAAAAATGCTTCTATTGATTAAATGTGTAATTATATTGCAGTTCCTACTAACAGTTCTCATAATTAAATTCTCTTTGGAAAATTTTAATTTTTGGTTGTAAAAATAAATGAAAAAACTTTTTAACATATATTTAAAGTAATGCTTTAAGAACCTTATGGTATAATTTTTATTTGAAGTAATATAAAATTATTGCAGATTATTAATATGTACTGTTACTATTTGACTTTAAAGCTGAAATTAATTTTATGTTCTTTATTTTTCTTATTAATAAAATATTTTTGTTTTGAAACAAGTGATTTTTGGTATATAAGTATTCCTTATTTATTGATTGTTATTTTTATTGATTATGTGTTCTTACTGTATTTGTCTCTTTTAAAAATTTTTATTTAATTATAGTATTATTAAAAATTCTAACTTGATGGTTCAACTATTTTTTAAATATTTTGCTTTTCAGAAAATTCAGAGGAATTAAGGATTTTATAGACAATATTTTAAAAGCTCATATATTTCAAGAGTCTCTTCAATATGCTTGTATTCCAATTAAATCTTATAAATTCACATTAGTAAAAATGCCTACATTTGACATAATAAATTACTTTTTGCTGTTTTAAAACACAATTTTATTTAACTACAGTAGAACGTTGTTTATCTGGATCAATTGGGACCGGAGACCGTTTGGATATGTGATTGTCCAGAAAGCCGAATGCGATCCATGCAGTATATGAAACTGGACACTATACGAATATTGAAAATCATCACATCCAGGAAACATGCTTAAAGAAAAAGCAAAATAGGTGCAAAATGTCACAATTTTACTTTTATTGTGGAAAATCACTTATTTTTCGCTGTACTATTGTACATCTTCGTTTTTTTTTGCAAGGTCTCCGATTCTCTTGAGCAGCAGTAGTTGAGTAGGACAGCACTCTGATTGTTGTTCATACCACTCCATAGCTGTCTCTAACGCAGAAAACGCATCAGCATTTAATGGATCTTTGCTACTTTCATTGTTGTTGTTGTCCTCGAAAACGTATTTATATACAGTACATGTAGTTGACAAAAAAAAAAACTGGTCTGGTTATTTGACGTTCTGAATAATAAATGTTCAGATAAATGATGTTCTACTGTATGTACATTATTTATCACTTAATTTATCTTTCAGTTATTTAAAATAAATTTTAAACTGTGGTAATACATTATACACTTGTCTTTTATTTTCACATACTCTTAAAATGATGCATTATTTCCTTTTTAAAAAAATCCTATTTACTCTACAGTTATCAATTTCAGGTTAAAAATTGCCATAAAATCTGGCATATAATGTACACCTATGCTTTCAAGCTAGGTTCATTTTTAGGTATATTTGCCATATAACGTGCACCCCTTTTTTACAAAGAAACTTAAAGATATACATGTGCAATGCTCGTATGTTTTGAAGTCCTTTATTCTAGATATTATCCCAGACTTTAAAAAAAAAATGGTACACTTCTAGCCCTTTTTTCATTAAGTATGTCATTTCTTTTAAATAAACAGTATTCTAATCTATGTAGAAATCTAATTTTTTATTCTCATCTCTCTCATTTTATTTTTTATATCCAGCATATAACATGCACCCATAAATTTCGACCTGGTTTTTTGTGTTAAAAGGGCACACTATATGTCGGATTTTGTGGTATTTCTCAGTGTTTATAAATTTAACCAATAAAATTGCTGGTTCTCTTGAACATTTCAGATTCAAAACTAATTATAAAAATGCGTGTCATTTCACTTTCTGTTTTCTTTTAATTTCCAGTATCAGCTTGATCCCAGTCGTAGCACCTAATAAGAGAATATGCAGGAGACAAGGATTTGGAAAAATTAGAGCTTATATACACCAACTCACATCTCACGTTCAGGCAATAATCTACTTTGTAAGATGCATTGCACCTTTCGTCTATAGCATCGTGTTCTAAGACAACTTCATGCAATGTACTGTTTCACTCTATCGAGGCCAGCTTTTCCTCAGTGTTTTTCCCCTTCTTCTGACCTGGGTGCTCAAAGTGATGGATGTAGTGCTCATATACAAACCAGTGTTGAGACTATGACTATGGGAAGAATCCCTTAAAGTTAATCATTCCACTTTCGAAAGTTGATTAACTGTGTGGTTAATTTTATAGGACTTGGATGACAAAATGGTTTCTTTTTTTCCCCTTACCATTTGCAAATGAATGATTATTCTGAAGACTTACTCTTGTTGTGAACTGGAATGATGGACATGTGATGTGCATTAGGAAAAGAGAAAATACAAGAATCATTTCTCTTAAATCATCGTCTCAGTAAAAAGATAATCAAACTATTTTTCTTTGCTCATGCAGTGAATGGAAATTTGCGTTGGTGGTATTACAAGAACTAAAAAAAAAATGTGTTGTTATAATGCTACTTATATGGCCAAGAGAAAAAAAGTGAATGTGTACACGAGACTCTCTACTTCATCTCCTGCAGTTTCTCTTCTCTGCTATGTTTTAGCAACAACAATGTCTAAAGGCAGTGGACACTTTATTAACTGCCCTAGATTGACGTATGTGTACAGAAAATGTTAGTGACTATCTATAGCTTTGTCCCCTCCCCTTTTCACCTAAACATTGGTGTCCCAAACTCAAGTTTTCTGGCGCATTTTCTCACCACTTTTTGCATCTTAAATCGCTCATCTCCTTTTTGAAACAGAAGCAAATAAAAATGGAGGTCTTCACTGTTCTTTGCTTTGTGGAATGCTTTAAGAAAAGATTTGTCTTTCTCCCCCATTGGTATTTTTAAACTATTGAACTTTATACTTGGTGAATGCTTGTGTTTAAAGTTAAAGTTGCACATATTGTTTTCATTTTCTAATGCATTGATTTTTTTTCTGTCAGATTGTGTCATGCATATTCTTTTGAATAGAAGAATGCATGTATTTTATTGCATTTTATTGTTGATTTTTCTTTTTTGTGTGTTACAGGGGTGCATATAAATTATCATTATTTCTTTGAATATATGCACATTATGGTTTTTTTAAAATTGACATTTTCACTTATTTATATTTCATCATAATAATAATAAGCGGTATTATAGTTTGCATTATTTAATTTAAATCAGACAAGAAAAAATACATATATGTGCATCTTTGAATATTTTAATGTTGTTATATTTTTATGTATTAATTATAGACAAAACATTTTCACATATGATTGAGTTCAGTCATTTTTTTTTAATGAATAAATTGTGATCACTTCTGTATGCAATCTTTAAAATTAATTTGCTCATTACCAGTAAAATATTTTATCTTGAATTATTTGTAAAATCTGATAATTATTTCTATTAAAATCAAAAAGAGTTTATTATTGTGCCCTATTTTAAAGTTTACTAACACTTTTATCCAGTATTGCATTATATGTAAACAAGCAGTTATGCTATCTTGTACACTGTATATTTTATCTTATGGGTGTACATGAATCCATATTTTGCATAATTGAGTATGGTATGTGTTATAAGAACAGAAAAAAATGCTCAATGTAAATTAAGGCTGGCACACTTTTTTTCCATGTTTTGAGAGCTGATAATTGTAGTTGCTAAGTAATTTTTTAAATGTGTTTGTAAATGTTTGAAAATTCTTGCATTGCAACATTTTAATGAACATTGGAGTTTAAAAACTCCCAAAATAGTTTTAGGTTTATGAATAATTTTTTTGTTAAATTTGAATCATAAATGGAAATGCATGTCATAGTAATTGAAAGATTAGTTTAGCATCATGCTGTTTTTCTGATGTTGTGCCAAAGACTTTTTTTATTGTTTTGTAGTGCTTAAGACTGTTTCATTATTAGACATGTATCGTATTTGTTTAAATAACTCACAAATTTAATATTAATTGCTCATTCTTCCAACTTGTCTCTCTATTCCCCCCCTTGACCTATGATTTGTGTGACAGCATAAAATTTGTGGGGGAGTAAGAAAATTAATTAGATATTGGAGGTGAAGATTTTGAATTTTTTGTAGATAGTTAGTGGCCAGTGTAGAAGCTATTTTATTAGTGGTCACTTCATTCACTAAAAATTTCAACAATTTTAATACCTCGTGCAATTTGAAATTGCATACTTTGTGTTCAATATTTTATTTATCATAAATCTTATTTTATTTATATTTTTGCAGTATTTATTTAAAGCTGGAACTTGTACAATATTTTATGGTCATTCTAGTTTTTGCTGTAAAAAAAAAAATTCTTATAAATCAACTTAATTTGAAACAATTTTAAAAAAAAGTGTAGAAGTGGTCATTTTTACTTTATTAATGAAGTGAAAATGAATTTTCTGAAATTTCTTTCTTGTCCTATACTTGAGGAAGACCTAACTTGATAGCATTACAGAAAGTATAAAATATGAGCTTCTGGTTGTAAAATTGATTGCAAAAGCAAATTTATTCAAGTTGTGTTAAGTTAAAGTGTCTCTTAAAGATAAAGAAAAGAGTGCTGAAAATATTCAACTGAATGTTTTTAACTTAATTGAAATGATATTCGTAGTGACTAAATATCAGAAACAAAAGACCATATCTGAAAGTTTTAAGTTTGAAAGTCTCAATGATATGTGAACAAGAAAAGAAAAATAACTGTTTCTTTATTGATCTATTGTTAGCATTTTAGTACAACTGCCAGAGCTTGTTAAATATCCTTTTAAACAAAAGCTTTGCCTTGGAAAATAAAAAGATACTGTCCCCTACCACCATTTTTTTATTGACCTGTACATTTTCAAAATTAATTTTATTACTGGGAAGTTATGAAAGCTTTTTAGAGTATTTCTCATAATCAAATTTATGTACTTCTTTTCAAGCATTTGTTTAATTTTAATTCCAAGTGCTTAATTTTGTCACATGAAAGCAAGTCAAGCAAAAAAAAAGTTTTTATTTATATGACATAGCAAATTCTAGATACTGAAAATGATAGTTAAAATGATATAAAAACAAACTAATGAGTATTGTTCATTATTGCCCAACAGTTATTTTCATTTAAATGAAATAACAAAGTATGTTTTATTTCATAAGTGCCAAATTTCGTACTTAATTCGTATACCATTTAATGGCCATTATGTACTTTCAGCAATTCTATTTTGTTAAGTTTGCCTCAAATATAGAAAAGTAACCACAAATTCTTACAATAAATAAATGCTTGTGTAGACTTGACCTACAGTAGGAAAACAAAGACATAAACTACATACTAACATGTATATTTCCACTTCATTGTCATACCTGCGATTGTTTGCATGTTCTTAATATCCCTGTGATGAATTTGAATCTTCACCTCATCTTTTTTTTCACCTACTTGGATAATTTTTGTTGTTGTTGTTTCCTGTTTGATAGAATGGAAAATGAAACTTATTTAAAAAGGAAGAAAATAAGTGGTGCTTTACTGTGTTATCCACATTTTAAAATCATTATTATTTTATATTGTTGCAGAATAATAGCTGGAATTAATCTCTTGGTAAACCTTAATAACCTCATGTTCAGTGAGGTGTAATTCCCCCCACACAATGCGCCATTTTGAATCTCCTTTTTATGTATAGTACTTAAATACAGTCGACCTTTGTAATCATGACTGTTTTCAGGCCTCATGTTTGAACAAACAGTACTAAATTTTGAATCGCTCAAATGTCTGAACGTATCCATTGTTTGTTATGTGTGTCTGTCTCTGTGTCAAAGCTTCTAAAGCAACAATGTTTACAAAGAAAAGAAAAACAAATCCAGGTTGTTGTTGGTGCATACCTGTAATTATTTTGATGAGATCTTACTTAAGTTATTATGAGAGTATCTTTCTTCATTTCACATCTAACATTGTCTGTTTAACAAAATAGAATGTATTACTAGCTCATTTTCTCTTGAAGTATCTTGGTAATTAGATCAACCTTTTGAAAATCTCTCTTAAGCATTTTTTTTAAACCTTTGTGTGAATTCACACCTTGTAAGTAGATATGGATTGATTCATATTTTTTCAAGCTTGAATGTTTTATTTTTCTATTAATGTGTTGTCACAAGGAATTGGTGTGATACTAATACAGTGTTAATAAAAAAGATTTAAAAAAAACTGATTTCTTGAAAAGTTGAATTGCAGTATAAAAACCTCTATCACCTCCTCTTTACAAACATTTGCTATAATTAATATTGAATAAGAAAAAAAAAATCAATCTCTGAAATTATCTCATATTCCTTTTTGTTTTAGCTAGGTCTGAAAGAAATTTGACTTAAAAGTGTGAATTTTAAAAAGAAATGGATTATAACATGTCATATTAAATAATTTAGTTATGTTTCTACTTAAATTACAAATGTAATTTACATTCTTAAACAGTTTCTATATTTTATAGAATAATTCTTAAGAAAAAAATTTGTATTCCATTTTTGCTTATAAGATGTAATAAAACAATTTTGATTAGAAAAAATTTTTTTAATTTAAGATTTAAATGATTATATGGGCTTTTAAAAATCTGCAACTGCAGCTCAGTTATGAAATTAAAATGAGACACATTTTCTTTTGGTATTTATTTTATTTTTTTCGAATTATCTAAAAAAAATTCCTTAAACACATCAATCAATTTTTTAATGGATTACACAAGTACAATTGCTCAAATTAAGTTTTACATTTAATTATTTTTAAATGTTACTTGCAGTACCCATTTTTCTATTTCGAATCATTGTGAAACAATCATAATATCACTTTCCTTTTCTACTTTACTTATTTAAACTTTTTTTGTATGAAATAATTATATTTTTGTTAAAAATTATATAAAAATTTAAGCGTTTTTTACATCTTGAAAAGTTTGCTTCATACCATATCTACTTAAAACATATACTGATGTTATTTATCCTATTTTTAAATGATTTTGTCGTTTAAGTACCCAATCCTCCTATAAATGCTTTGAATACTCAATATTATAATATTATTTTGAGATTTTTAAATATATTTATTTGATTTATTGTGTGATATTTTTTATATAATTAAAAGCTCTTGGCAGCTCAAAAAATTTTTTTTTAACATTTTACATGCATTAATGTGTATGTATAAAATTTTTATTTCTCGTGTGTCTGAACAGTGATTATGTAGTTTTTGTAAATATTAATTAGTTTTCCAAAAATCCCTTCAAAATTGCTTAATTTTTTAAAAAATAATTTGATCTGATTTTCTTGACAGTGTGTTTTAATGTTATTTATTGTCTAATTGTAATTATAGTATTTGCTCCAAAAGACAAAAAATATTTAAAAATTTTTCTTTTTCTTTTATGTTGGTTTACTATATTTTGAATTATATTCTTTTTTTGTATTCACACATGTATAGATTGTACAGATTAGTAAACTCTGTATTTAGTGATATTTTACTGATACAAAAGAGTTTGCCGATATGCATTTTTAATTTATATTAATGCTTGAAATGCAGCCTGTAAAGTTATATTTTGTTACCAAAAAAAATGCATTGCAATCACTACTGAATGTCTGAGAAAGCAAAATAGTTAAATAATAACAGTTTGCATTTTTCTATTTTTAACTTGGCTGTCCTTTCAAAGCATTATCGCACAAATCTAAATACTGGTGCATGTGACGCTGTTGTTGAATACATTATTTATTACATGTGGTTTGAAAAAGGTTTATGGTGAATCTTATATAAGATGGATTGCTCAAATTTAGGTTTTGGTTGTTTGTTTTTTATGTTAGAGGAAATGAACTGTAAAGAGACAAATGTTTTACATTTAAAGGTTGTGATTTAGATTTTCTTTCATAATATGAATATTTTTGCTCATCTTCTTTTATATTTTTTGTTGCATATAAAACCCCCCCCCCCCTCATCCTAAAGAAGTGATTTGCATGATTTTACAAAAAAAATGTAGCTGGTATAAATGCGTATGAAAAAAAATATATTGTATGATACTTTGTATTTTTTTTTAAAATCTCCTAAATACATTTCGATGTTGAGAGCATGACAGAAGGAGTTAGCATTAAATTCAGCAATATATGATGAACAAAAGTCTGCTTTTAAAAATAAATTCTGCTTGTTTATTAATGGCATTTAATTTTTTTCTGAACATATATATATTTCTTGAACATATATCATTCTAGGCCTGAAAAAGGAAAGAATAGTAAAGTTGAATTATAAAGGATACATTGTTTTATATAAAGACAATTTTATTTAGAAAAAAAAGAAAGGAAATTTCATTGACATTATAGAGGTACAAAAAATTATTTTTCAAACATTACTTCACAAATGGTTAATGCTGAGATAAAGAAAAATATACAGATAATACAAAAATATTTTTTGAAATCAAAGAATTATCTAATTTACAAAATAACTCTGAAAAAAAACTGATATTATTAAAGAAAACATTAATAGAGTTCATGCTAAAGAAAGGAATGCACAGAAAATTGAATTTGTAATTTTTTTTTTAATGAAGGCTTATTAAAAAAATAATAATAATTGGACACTTATGTATATGTGAAACAAAATTTTAAATTAGATAGATTTTATATACTGCTGTAATTCTTAAAAAATTGTTTTGAGAATTGTATTTCATGCAAATCACATAAAATTAATGTTTGTCTTTCATGTTTCTAAATGCCCATTTCTGATTTTAAATGGGAGTGAAAAGATATTAGTTGTTCCTCTTCACAAAATATACAGAAATATTACTTTTATCATCTGTCTATTCTTAAAATGGCTGTAAAATACAGAAATGCATTGTGTTTAAAAATGAATTGTTGGTAGTATTATATTGCTTGTTTACATTGCACATTTTGTAAAAATGACAGAAAAAAAAAGAAAAAAATGCCATTTTGTGAATTGTTTTTGTCTGATAATGTACTAAGCGTCCATAATATTTTGAGCTGTGGTTTTTAAAACTATTCATTTCTGGAATTCTTGTTTTAAAATGTGTCTTCGTTTTTATATTTTGTTGACACTGTATTTTGTTTTTCTGTGTGTAAGAACCACTACGCTCAAGTATTCATTAAAACACAACTGTTACTTGTCCTGTCTTTATTTTATGTAAACATACTATGCACACCACAATTGTATCACATTTACAAAAATTTATCAGACTTTAAAACAATTTTAATCTGATTTGACTGAGAGGAGGTTAAGAGTTAAATGTTTTATATATCTTCTTTCCCTTTGATAAGAGCACTGTAGATCAGTAGTATAGATTGCAGGCTTTAAGACCTGTAAATCTAGGAATCATTACAATTCTTTTGAAAATCATCCAATGGAATACTGAAGTACACTCCTTGTTAAGTGCTGTCTGATTAAAATTGCCATTTTAAAAATAAATCTAAAGCATAGTTTTTTTTTTCTTTCTTAAAAAAAAAAACTGTCTCACTGAAGTATTAAGTTTACAAAAGCAGTAGAAAATGAAGGAAAAGAATATTGTTTAAATCTCAATTATAATTAATATAACAAAAACAAAGATCTGTGTATTACTTTCTTCCAAAAAAAAAATGTAGACTCTGTTGAAATCATACTATTAGAAAATTATATTATCTAAACAAGTGACATATATTCTCAAAAATACAAACTTTTAAAGTAACCATTTTTAAAATTATCATATCAATTTTAATAATAGCTTATATATTTCTAATAACATCAAATTCTATACATACTTAAATCTTCTATATTAGTATCCCATTATTTATTTTAAGAAATGTTACATTAAAGAATTTTTCACTAGAAAAAAAAAAAGTTATTCTTTATTCGTGATAAGTGTTTGATATTGCTGTGTATAAAAGGTGATCGCTGTAGCAGCTTTAACAAAAGCAAACACGCTTGCCTATAAAAATCTCTTTAACAGAGCTTCATTTTTATTAGTTATAGGGCTTATACTATTTTACCTGAAATATTTTCAGTGAAGGAAAAAAAATTTTAAGGGAAATTAGTATTATTTGAAGCAAGTTGAAGAATTGAATTGCAGAATACATTTAATGAATATGAAGTTTTCCTTCCTAAAAGCTAAGATGAAATAACCAAAATCAAATATGTTATTCCAATTTATTTTTTTAAAAATTATGAGTGGAGAGTCAAAAATACTTATATTTTAATGTTTAATTTGTAAATTCCACTGTATTGCACATTCAAACAATTCTTAAAAGGGAAAAGAATACAAATTTATTTGTTCTTGAAATTAATGTGATTGTAAATTCCTTCTCATTTCATTTGTGTATTGCTAAAAGCTGTTTAAAGTGTGTAGTCTTCCTGATTAAATCCTATTCCTAATAATGGTATAATTACTTAGTTGTAGCCAATAATTTCTAGTGCAGACAAAGTGAGTCCTTATGAAGCATTTTCTTATTCGAGAGATTTCATATCTTTTAATTATGGATATTTTTAGTACTATAATCCAAGAATTTCTAAAACCTGTGGCTTTACATTTTTTTTAAAAAAATTGAGGTAATATCTTGACACACTACACATTTTTCTTTCTTTAATGTATTTCTTGTCTTAATAAACCTATAATCTCAACACACAATCCTGGTTCCACTAAGATCCATCATTTATAAGCTCAAAGTATACATTTTGGCATGATATGGGAGAAAAGAGTGCCAGCTAGGTCTAGGTTCAAGATCATAAGGTCTGTTGCCAATAGCCCTTATGTAGCCTCAGTAAATTATCTACCAAAAACAAATTTTAATGGCAAGAATGTTAGTTTGCATGGCTGATAAAAATTCATATTTCCTGAGAAAAAACTTAGGTTAAAATTTTAATAAATTTATACTTGATGTTCTTTTTCAATTCCTACTGTTAGTTCACAATCTCTATATATTTATTTATTTATCTTGGTGGAATTTTCAATCGTTCATAAAATACATTTTAAAGCGCTCAATTGAGCTGAAATTTTATATACATTATTATTTTGGATGACAATACAACAATTTAACTATAATTAATAAAAATTAATTATTTAAAGAATTACAAATACAACCACATTGACATCATTTTTGTCTCACGTTTTAAAGCATTTAGTTGAACTGAAACTTTATATACACGATTGTTTTGGAGGACTATACGATACTTGAATGTGATAATTAATTACCACTTAATGTTGTGATTCTGTCATATGTATATACATATTTATATGAATTGTAACTATTTAATAAAAAGTAGCTAAAATAAAATTTTTCTTTGTTGATCTAAGTAGGAATTGACTTAAAAATTTTTTTTTATATTACTTGTTTATATTTTGAATTTGCTAAATATAATTCCTGATGATTGCCTTCTTTATTTCATTGTGTTCATCAACTGCATTTTTAGTTGTAAATTTTTAAGTACATTTGTACAGCTTTTTCAATAAATTCACAGATTGGCTTGTTCGAGCTTCGCACAAAAGCACTTAACATAATAAGAGGCATCTATTTGATTATTTTCTATGATTTTGAGTTGTAGGGAGGGATAATCCCATTTTATTTTGAAAGATCATATATCTTGCTCTTAACAAACAAAGAGAATCCCACTAATGTGCAAAATATTTTACAAAACGCTTAATTTTTCCCTTTACATTGAACTGAATGTATTCTGTCTTTGTGAAATAGAAATAAAATAATTTTTTGACGAAATACAATGTATTGTAAAAGAAATTTGAATACATATTTGGATTCTTTTCATATTTTAAAAATCCCCAAAGACAAATTTGATTGAAGAATGAGCTCTAAAATATTTTATTTATTTTACACATTATTCCACGAGTGACGGAATGAATATTAAGTTTGCAATCCATGAATTTCCTAGATTGTAACCATCCGACTATAGAAGCTTGTAAGAAGTAATTCCATAAACATGAAATGTGTAAATGCATTTAGTATAGGTTTAATAAATGTATAATAATTATACAAAATTGCACACAATCCTAACTCACTTTTTTTATTTCTAATGGGCTGTGGATTGGTGTTTTACCATTGCAGACCTAGTACATTCTCCGGTAGTTGGTAATTCTTTTTAGTTCTGCACCATATAGGTGGATGCCAATTGCCTCAGGTAATTTTGCTGCCCAGTTTCCTCCCTAGAAAGAGGCACACGAGTTCTGACGATGCTAACCTGTACTAGAATTTAATTTTGCCAAGGGTACCCAAGCCAAACAGACATTTAAGGATCTTTTACATGCCATATAATATGAGACAGCCACTGTCGATTTTCTGCATCATGAAAAGCCACTGACTTGGGCCAGGTTCGAACCCGCAACCTTGGGTTAAGAAGGCCAGCGACAATCCGAACGCCGGCCAATTCTAAATCATAACCAAGTGAAAAAAAATTTTATTTTAATAATATTCATATATCATTTAAAAGACAAGTTCTTAAATACAATAGCCCAGTGGTCTTCAAACTTCGACTCATTGAACCAAAAGATGCATTTCCCATTAGAAAACTATTTAGTTATGCAAAACATAGAATATATTCACAGTATAGTAGATAGTATGTATAAAAAACATCTTAGTATACTTTTGCTATATTATAAAAAATATTACAAAAAATGGAGTTATATATAAATAAAATTTTAAGTTTTGATGAGCTTTAGATACTTTGGGTTATTCAAACTTCATAGAGAATGTGTGAATCCATTTTTTAAACACATAATTTTCACTATGACAATGTAACCCCTGATCATGCTTCATGAAACCTCACAGTTCCGTGGAACAGTGTAAAGACCACTGCAATAGCAAATTATTTTATTTTACAGTTTATGATGAAAATTAAATTCATAACTTAAATCGTTTACTGTGATCAATGTAGATTTAAAGAAACATAATGATTAGTAGAAATGCAAGTTAATACAGAAACAGACAGCATTTAAAAATATTAAATAACATTGCATTTAAATTCTAGTCCTAATGTAAAATATCACATTGACAACTATAGTTTAAGTGAAGAATAGATAGCCTTTCAGAATTAGAGGCGACTCATGACTCAATAGTAATTTTATTCTGGCAGATTTTGGTAACCCTTATACATTAAAATGTAGAATAAACCTATTTAAATCGAAAGCTTTTAAAAAAAATTTTTTTTTTAGATAAAAATATTGTGTAGTTCTTGTTTAAGTTAAAGAATTCGACTGCTCTTAATTTAGTGTGATAGCAAAACAATGCAATTTAAATATTTTGTCCATTAATTATTCTGAGAAGTTTAATTTTTACATATATTTTTAATAGTTAAGAACAAAAAGGAAAATAGCATGCAACACTATGACGAATGGCTAAAGGTTTGATTTTGAAAATATCAAGAGAGGAATGAATGAGCATTGTCTTAGAGGGTTCTTTAGAAAGAATAGACAAGCAAATTAGACATGTGATCCATGTTTTAACAAAAATGAATTTGAAAGGACAACTGTGATTTCATGGCTTTAGAGGATAATTTCCATTGAAACCACAGGATTATTGCAGCAATGCCCACGTTCAAGGTAACTCGCCAATTTAGCAACCCTGATTTCGCATGCGTCATACGCTCTGAATTGGCAACCTTGTGCTTCGTTTCGTATCAAGTTGCTAAAATGGTTGTGATAATACATAAGTACTGAAACCACTAAAGAAACAAAATGTCTGCCTGGAATACATAGGTACACAAATCACACTCAACCAACAATGTAAATAAACAGTTTTACATCTTTCTCAATGCACTTGAATATAAAAGTATTTTTTTTAAATATGGCGAAACTCATTTCATAGCATTAAATCACTAAAAATTAATAATGCTTTATCTTACATTTAAAATGCTTTTGAATGTCGCAAATTTTAAATGATTATCAATACATATCAGTTTGATGGGCTATTGTAGAGTGCCAAAAAAAATTCCCAATTTCGCTAAAGGATACACTGTTTCCCTTTAGCCCAAATTTTATTAGTCCTGTTTTAATTGGGATGTATACAGGAACCCCTGGTGGGGACTTTGTTTTATTCTCAACCCTTTGTTAACAAGATCATGATTTGGATAATTTTAATGGTCAAATATTATTCCCATATATATTCTCTAAAAAACAGGGAAATTTCAAACAGCATGTCAACTGGCAAAAGTAAGACAGTATTATTATGTGATGACCGTTGTCCATATCTAGTGTTGCTATACCATAAACAATCATTCAACTCATTTAGTCACAATGCAGTCATCCGTCGAGTCAGTTTGTGCCTAGGTTTTTGAGATTTATACTTGTTACTTATTTAAAATTACCATTTGAATGAGTATTTGACAGCTGACACTGCCTACTTTTAAAGATCTCGGGTAGGGCCTCCTTTTGCGTAGAGGCCCAGGGCCTCAAAAAATCTTTAGACATCCCTGTGTATATACACCCTATCGAAAATCATGCTAGGTTTTAAAAGTTGCTTTATAAAGCGAAATGTCTGGTTATTGTTTAATTCCTCACCCCTATTTCCAACAAGACATAGTATCTTGGAACAAAGAAGTCACATTTTAAGTTTTTTAAAAAAATATGAAATTAGATTTTTAGGTATTTGTATATTAACATAACTGCAGCCAAATTAGTACCATTGGAATCACACCATGATATCAAAAAAATATTCTGCTAGTTTTATATGAAAAAACTAATCGGTCAGATTTTGGTGACAAGTGGAGCAATTTGCACTATGCCAATTTGGCTGCAGTGATGCTAATACGCAAATACCCATTTTTATTACACAATTCTAAAAAATTACTAAATGTCCTTTTAAATATGATAAAACTTGATTTTACGAGCAACAAAATTGCAAAAAAGAATAGCTATTTAAGATATTTAATATAATTACTGAACTAGTTTATTGCAAGTTGAAAATTTACAATATTTTTTAATCAATTTTAATATTGCACAGCAATGGATAACCCATATTTTACATTTACAAATGATACTTAACACTGCTGAAAGGCTTCCTCAATGCTTTTATTTTAACACTGTTGATATACTCATATTTACATATCAAAACAAACTATATTAAAAAAATTTTCAACTGGAGTACAAACAGTACTAGCGTATTATTGCAACAATTGTTAACATTCAAGATAACTCAACAAGTTGGCAACCTCAATTTTGCATATGTCGTATGCGCTGAATTGGCAATCATGTGCTTTGTTTCATATGTTGCGATAATACGTAAATACCATACAAGCTTGATTACATGCTATGAAAATTAACAAAAACTTAAAAATGGGACAAAAACATCACAGATACATACATGTAAAAATTAAACTAAATATGTATCTTTACAAAAAAAAATGAGTTTATGTACAATATCATATGTAACATTAATGGCCACAGATCTGTGATTCTACAATAAAAAATATAGGTAGGGTTCTTATAAAAATTTTTTTCAATATTTTTAATGCAAGTAGAATTTATGGAAAGTCAAATTATGATCTAGTAAAAATAATTTAAAAATCTCAGATTTCATTAAATGTTAAGCTACAATGAAAAGAAATACATACATGATTTCAAACAATGTCATTTATTTATTATAACAATAAAGTTTACATTATCTTTTGATTCTGCTAAATGGTATTCATATTAATTATTAAAAATGTACATATATTTTCTTCTGAACCATCATTATTTAAACAGATGTATGGAAGTTCAAACTTACAGTAAAATAAAGTTGGTTCTTGCGTATAATGCCACTACAGTCAAATATGCCGTTTTCCATCAAAATCAGAGAAAGAGTCTGATTGACATTTTTCTACATAAAACTTTCAAAAATCTTCATTATTTTGATATCACTGTGCAATTCGTGTGGCACAAATTTTGCTGCAGCAATACTAATATGCAAGTACCAGTCAATTAGACCCTTTTAATAAGAATAATGAATGCTTTTCTCAACACTTATGTAAAGTTAAAAATATTAGTTTCAGAAAAGTTTTAAAACAGAAAATAACTAGATTGACAAAAATAATAACAGAGTTTTCGACAGTAATCATTTAGAAAAAATGCAGAATATGAACACAATGAAAAAACATCTTCCATAGACACATTCTAAATACTCAAAGGAAATATCACTGGATACAAAAACATAATAGAATAATTAACATGTCATTTTTAAGAACTGTGAAAATAAATTAACGAGATTATCAACAAATAATCAAACAGTAGGTTTCGAAAATTGTAATTTTTAAACGACTTATGACAAAAATTCATTTTCTATTCTTCCTTCTTAACAATTTTACATCACTATTGTATTTTTTTTTTTAAAAAAAAGTCAATGTTAGACTGAGACGCATCAGTTTTATTTTTTACATAAAGTTGGAATGCTCTCGATATTAGTTTTCACTATTTACCAAGAAAAGAATGTGAAGTTGACATTCTTTTTTAAACCAGTCACAAGGTTTCGCTAATATCTAAAGAAGGAGTGTAGCTGAACAAAATAACTCAATACAATAAATACATGTCAATATTCAAGAAGTTTTACTCCAAAGAGTTGTAAACTAAGAGTTGTTTTAGTACTTTTGTTTGACTCGTTTCGCGTATTTCACCTGCCAGGAACATCTCATCCACGACACTGTACACTTTATAAAAATTGAATACCAAATCCAATTCACAGACATTGTGGAAATACTCATTCAATACTTCGACGAAATTGTGTATTGCTTCCAAATACGCTAAGTTATTATCACCAACGTCGACACAAATACAAAAATAAAGACCAGCATATCTTCTATAAACGATTTTAAAGTTGCGGAATTCAACAAAATTCGTATGTTTTGCATCTCTCACCGTCACCACAGCGTGAACTTCTTCAATTAATTTCTGCTTTTCATCATCATCGAAATTCATGTACCATTTCGCAAGACGGGTTTTTCCAGCTCTGTTTTGAATAAGAATAAAGCGGATCATTTTGAAATTATTTTAAGTATAATATAGTACAATATATATGCACTACCCGCCTTTTAATAAAACTGCAGAACGCCCCTTTGCTGTCAATATCGAAAGTTTTGAGAAATTGCAAAAAGTTAAAGTGAAAAGGGATATTGCCAGATTCACACAGCCTCCATAGCAAGAATAAAAAGATATTAACTTTTTCTAAATTCCTAACAGGCAAATTTTTATAGATGCAACGATTTTTATTTCTAAACAAGCTATTAGCTTATTCTTTATTTTTCAAACTTTCTTTATTCAAAGCTTTAAATTAAAAGTATTAAGCTCTTACGTTAAAGTACAAGCCTCAATCTTTGCATCACTTAAGCAATCAAGTAATGGTACAAAACGTAACACCATGAAACTGGAGTTGTGTGCGATGTTATTTTCATTCTCGGGAAAATAGCTTTGTTTTTGTGAATCAATCTTCTTACTATAGTTTCATTCCGTTTTTTAAGTTTTTAATTAATTTATTTAAATCTAATACAAATTAATTGTAAAATTTATTTACTATAAAAATTGTTTATACGGCTTCATTCATTCATAACTTTCCTTTGCTAATTAAATAATCCTACAAATTTTTATTTGATTTGTAAAGAACCTGCACAGTATTGGATCACTAACTTTAATTAGCTAGTTTTGAATATTTTTTTTTACACAATGGCTTCAATGGAATGGATGCCCTTAGAATCAAATCCTGATATTATGAATAAATTTTTGAAAAATTTGGGTGTCCCAACAAAATGGAAAATCTTTGATATTGTATCATTAGATGATGAATTACTTGATATGGTGCCTTCGCCTGTGTATTCGGTACTTCTTCTTTTTCCCTTTTCTGAAGCTGATGACCAATATTGTAAAAAACAAGAAGAGATTGCCAAATCAAAATCTCAAGAATTGGATCCAAAATTGTATTTTATGCAACAGACAATAAAAAATGGGTGTGGCATAGTAGCTTTGATTCATGCTATTGCAAACAACATTGATAAATTAAATCTTGAAAGTGATTCTGTGATTCAAAAATTTATTGAAGAAACCAAGACCTTAACACCAATTGATAAATCAAAAACTTTAGAGTCTAATAATGAAATTTGTCAGGCTGTTAAAAACAGTTATGAAGATGGTCGAAGCTTATGTAACAAATGTATTTTTCATTTTATTGCTTTAATTCAGATGAATTCAAAGCTTTATGAACTGGATGGTAGAAAAACAGTGCCTGTAATTCATGGGCCTACTTCTCATGAAACATTTCTGAAAGATGCTGCTCGTGTGTGCAAGGAATATATGGAGCGAGATCCAGAAAATGTTAACTTCACTGCTTTAGCTTTTTGTGCTAGTACTGAAAAATCATAAATTTGAGTGATATAAAGTTCAGAAGCTTTTATCAAAGTATTTTTATGCAAAAAAAAAACTGAAGAATTGAATGTATTGCGATAGATTCATAAAACAATTTAATCTTTTCTACTTAGCAGTTGGTAATAAAATAGATAGTATTTCATTGATTTTTTTACTGTTTTGTATTCATGTTTTTGTCATTAATGATACTTAAACTTTTAAATATTTATTTATTTTTAAAAATTTTATAAAGATGCACTATAGCAACTTGCAAATACTCTCATATTAATTATACTAGCGGAACTATGCATTTAAACTGAATTTTTGATAATGTACTTTATAATTGAATGTCATAAGAAATGAACAACTAAAAATTTAGTTAGGGAAGGAAAATAGTGTGTTTGGGGAGAGCAGAGCATGCAATGTAATATTTCGTGATTAGGTGCAAGAATTATTATCTGAAATTCAATACGATGTGTGTCTTAACTACCTATATCACAATATCTTTGTAATGCTTAATATAAGTAAAGTTTAATTGTATTTTATCACCTAAGAGTTAATGTATTAAATCCAAAGCTTTGGATCCTAAAAAATAAGTTTGAAAGATGTTATTTGCGTAATATAATAACCATAACAAATGTATAGTATTCCTAAGCAAATGATAATATTTCAAAGCTATATGGTAAAAAAAAATGTTTATATATATACATATATTTTATTATTATATGCTAATTAGTAATAAAATAGAAAACTTGTTAGAAAAAGGTATCTAATTCAACAATTCCTAATTTTCTGATTGTAGTTGTAATTCAGAGAAAAAATTTTCTACATTCATTTAATCACAATTATCAATTTTTTTTTAAACTGCTAAATAATGTGGCACCGTTGTATCATATTTTTTGAAAAATTTGTTCTTTCATTTATGTTTAATTCAATTTATTTTGAATCATTTCAGTTATTAAATATTTACAGATTATTCTACATTTATTTTCATATAATAAAACAATATATTCATTATGGAAATACTTTTATTTTACTTTCCTTGGTTTTTTTTTCATGTATATCAGCATGCTTTTAAAAATGTCCAATTACATTTATACCCTTTGATTTTCACATAAAAACACAACATGTTTGTTATAAAATTATTTATAATATAATTAAAATTAATATTTTTTACAATCGTAATCAATTTTCGATATTTTTCCTTTAGAAGCATGGTATCCAAAATGTGTAATAGCATTGCACATAGACAGTGGCATACACAGATCTCTCTTATAGGCAGGGGAGTTACATTCTAAAAACATGTAGACATAAGCTCGAAGGAGTAATCTTAATGGTGAAAATTAAAAATTAGTTGGTCTATAGGAGGGTGAACCCAAAATTCACCCCTTGTGTATGCTGCTGCATATATAGAATTTCACTGAACATAATTATATTTTCAATACATTATTGAAAGAATTTTTTTTTTGCATATATAGAAATTTGATTTTTTCAAATTATTAAAAAAATATAATTTTTTAACATTGCAGTTTAATGTATTGGCAATATTATCCAGACTTTAGTTTGCAGCAACATTTATGCTGTTAAAAATGTACTTTGCTATCATAAAACTCCACTAGTTTATTATTTTGTAAAATAAAGTACTGAGTAATTGCTTAAATAAAAAATCTCAAAATGCATTTTTGTGTTTATTATTGGAAGTGTAAAATTATAATTTCCAAGCGGTCTAATGAATCACTTCCTCTAGTAGTTTTCCTTCTCTAAAGGGAAACCTTACAAGCACTCTGTATGGTAGCGCCATCTGGCAGTTGACATTAATAAATGCTAATATAACACCACTGGTTACAATACAAAATTTCTGCCCACTCTGTTTTAAAAGCAGGAAACCCATTGGCCATAATATCACAGTGATTGTGTTCTTATTTGTACATCGAGTAATCCCTATTGAGTGGAGAGTTTGAGTTTTGATTCTACCAAAGACTCTGAGTGAAATAAAATGATCAATCTGCATTTTTTGTGGCAGTTTGGGATAGACATAATTTTGATTCATAAATCACTGAAGAAAAATTCTGAAACATTGTAACTTGTGTGCTTTAGTTTATTCTAATTATGCTATGAATTTAAAATATGGATTAACATTTGATGAAAATGAGTAAGTTAAACAGAGTGAGTGAACATTAACATCGCACTGTTCAGTTACACGAGGGCTTTTGGCGACGGACCACGTAAATTTGAACCATGGTCAAGTGACGTGGACGACACCTGAGCTGGCACCCCCTCTCTTAACTACCACACCAACGGGAGGACGTTTGAGCTCTCGACAGATTTTACGTGCTTCGCCCCTACACGGCTGGTCTTTAGTGGTACTGGGCTCGAACGTGACAAAGCCAGCCACGATCCGATACCTAGACCACTCAGCTACTGCGGCCACGTAAGTTAAACAGAAAAATTACTCTAAGAAAAAGTAAATTTTTAAAAATGTATCAAAATTGAATATCGCAGAGTTGGTTTTGATTTGCATCTCACTTTGAAACAACTCGAGGGCTTTTAGCGTATCTTTTAATTCTGAACCTTAATCAAATGATAAGGAATATATCTGAACTAGCTCCACACTGCCAAGCTACGCTTGCTTTCGGGGATTTTGAATCTCGAAAGATTTAAAGTACATAAACCCCTCCACATAGCGAATCTTCAATGACATCAAATTTCAACTCGAGAATCAACAGTGCAAGGCACGACTATTACCATCATAATTAGGAAAAAGATGTTTTGTAAAATGGAAGTTAGAATGTATATGAAGCACCAGTTATATATTACAAGTTGTTCTCGTCATCAATGTTTTTTTTTTAAAAAAAAGAAAGAAGTATGTTTGAGATTTATTAATATATAGAGATATAAAATTACCTTTATCCTAAAAGGTCATAAGTCTACAATACTCTGTTCTTATTGTTTTATCGAGAATTTCCAGTAAGGCACAATGTTATAGGTTTTGTGGGATATAGAGCTATAAAGTGAGGCACAAGGATCACTAACTATTGTTAATACTCGTAATTTTGAGTCATGAGCTGGCATGCCAGTCTCCATTTTTTGAATGGTAGTCAAGAGACAAAGACGATATTTTGGTTGGCATCCCACTCCAACATGAAGATTTTAAACCTTGGAAAATTTAACGTACATCAGCCTCTCTAGTGGGTTTTTAGTGCTTCTAGAATTCGTAGCCAAATTTCGATATAAGCAACACTGGCCATGAGTTCACGAATATGACCACTCAGAGAATGCGGTCCCATTTTTTTTGTTTGTGAGTAAGCTTTGAAGAAAAGTGACTGTATTGCTTTATCTATTTATTTCATCTTAAGAAACAAAAGAACTTTTTCACTAAAATTAGGAAGAGCAAACTAAATGCAAAAGGAACACAACGTCCCCCTTCCCCTCCCGTAAATGCACTGGAAAGCACTTATTTTTAATATGAATTCATAAGGACTGGTTTTATTTTAAAAAATGAGTTGAAGAGTGAGACAAAAATAAGATTTAAAAAACACACGAAGAAAAACAAACAAATTAGGAGAGATTTAAAGGAAATTATGTAGTTTATGGAAAAGAGAAATATGCGTTGTTTCTTGAAAATCTGTGAAATTTTCCCAGGATATTGGTCTGAAGGGAAATGCATGTATCACCTTTTCTTTTTCTGGATGAGAAAAAGAAATGGTATGATCCAGGATTAAGATTAATTTAAGAATATCCTCAATTATTAATCATGTACAATAGTAATCAAAGTAAATAATTTAATTTAAGCAAATTATTATTTAAAATATTCCTCAATTCTCACATTTGTAGCTTGTTTTTTTTACTGAGCATTTTTCAAATTTCTATCAACTGAAATATTTTCAAAACATTAATCAGTTTTTTTTTTTCATTACAGTTAAGCGGCTTCCATTGTCATGATAAAAAAGATCTCATGTAACGTTAGCGGGTTTGCCATTTAAGTGTTTATGATTGTTTTTATTAGTTTTCTGTGAAGGCGTAGTCATTATTGAATTGTTAATTTCAAAGACAAATTCTTTATTATTCCATAATTTTCAGATAATTCATCAGTTACAGAATTATCACATAAATTATTCCTGCTTTAAATACTTCTTTTTGAGAACTCGTTAGGTTTTTTTTGTTCACTTATCACAATCGTCATACTTGCATTTTCTCACCAATTCGATTAAGATGTCTGCTATTAAATGGTTACCTTTAGAATCTAATCCGGATGTTATGAATAATTTTTTGGAACATCTGGGTGTGCCGTCAGTGTATGGAATATCAGATATTGTATCTTTAGATGATGAACTTTTACAGCTAGTTCCGAGTCCTGTGCTTGCTGTGTTGCTTCTGTTCCCGGTCTCTGAAAAATACATGGATTATTGTAAAAATCAAGAGGAAATCGCCAATTCTGGTGACCAAGTAGTAGATCCAAAGGTGTATTTCATGTATCAAACCATTAAGAATGCATGCGGCACAGTTGCTTTAATTCACGCTGTTGCTAATTGTGCTGACCAATTGGATTTGAAGCCAGATTCCATAATAAAAAAATTTTTTGATGATACAAAATCCTTGTCACCTAAGGAAAGAGGAGAATTTCTAGAAAATTGCAATGAAATAAGCTCAGCTCATGAGTCGAGTGCTGAACAAGGACAAACCGAGGCTCCAAATTTGGATGATAAGTGTAATCTGCATTTCATAGCCTTAGTCCAAATCAATTCGAAATTGTATGAGCTAGATGGTCGTAAATCTTTTCCAGTTTTTCATGGAACAACATCACCCGATAGTTTTCTTAAGGATGCTGCTAGAGTATGCAAGGAATATATGCAACGAGATCCTGAAAATCTCAACTTTACAGCTCTTTCATTTGGAGCTGTGTAAATATGAGTGGCCTTATTAGTTGTTGGCAGCAAATTTGTTTATTTTCTCATTTCGGTTTGGTTTAATTAAAATCAATCTTCCAAAACTGCTTTACTCAAAAAGCCAAATCAAGTTTTTTTTTTAAAAAAAAATTTTTGGAATTTTTAAAATAATTATTGATCAATGTGTAATGAATTTGATGTTAATGATGCAGTGACCTTAAAGTTGTTCAAGATTAAATATACAAAAAGAGTATTTTTTGTTTGAAATTTCGTAAATGTTTCTATAAAGGATTTATTTCTAAAATTATAATTTTCTTGAAAATTATTTATCTAATTTGATGTTTTATATACTAATGAAATTTACATTTGAATTGTTAAATTAATTATACTACTAAAAGTGCACTTGTTGAATTTATAATGTTGCAAAGTTTTGATTATGATTATGTATGACTTCAAGCTGTGTTTACTTTATGTTTCAGCATTTTGAATTTTTACTACCTTGAACTAATATTTAAAAATTTTTGTATGAGTTTTATGTGTAACTCATTTTCATGTCCTAGGTTTGTTTTTGTAATTTTACATTAAAAAATTTTTGTTTTTGCTTTAAGAAAGAGTTTTTTTAGTTCCTGAATTGTTTTTTCTACTTAGAAACTATTGTTATTCCAAAGATGTTGTTTGTCACACAAAAATTTTCTATATTATCTGTTGTAAGTTGTCTCTGTAATAAGTTGGCACAAAATGTTTAACTGAATATTTTTCATGCTTTGTATTGACAATAACATATATCAGAAAATATATTTTTGAAAAATTAATTTTGTTTTCTGGAATTATTTCCTTTAAGAAAAACCAGTATCTTTCATTCGTATTACTATAGATTTTTCAATATTTTGAAATTTACATAATAGTTTTAAAAAATTTCATTAAAGATTTTGAACAGCCATTTTCACTGTATCACTAAAAGTATTTTTTTAGAAAATTGGTTATTTTTGCAAAATTAAAATAAAAATATCTATATGATATCAATGTGTACATTTATATATTTCTTGTAACCAAATATTTTAAGAGCTTTTTATTACTTTCGAAGCTTTATTGTTTAATTTCTTTTTGTCAAACCAAACAGTTGTTATTCTTAATTTTTAAAACATTTTTTGGGATCTGGAGGAATTTTACATTTACAAATTTGCTCTATCTACTTTTTAAGACCCATATATTAGACCCTAGCAGTATTGGTACTTATGTTTTAGCGTACCCGCAGCAAAATTAGTGAATTGTGACATGATATCAAAAGAACAAAAAGATTCTTATGTATAAAAAAATCCAATCAGTCAGATTTTAGTGAAAATGGCACTGTTCATGAGGCACCAATTTGGCTGTAGTGACACTAATATGCAAGTACCATGCTTTCTGTTATAACTTACTCTGAGAACCTTAGATCATGGTTGGTTTGAATTAATATTATAATCTGGAATTATACACAAGGGCTATTGATTATTCCATGTACTTTTGAACTTTGTCAATTTAAGATTCACGATACTAAGTTATTCTGCTGTATTTGCATTGCCATATTTTCCTGTATAGGATCAGCACTGGTGTATTATCCACAGTCTTTTTTTCAAGTAAAAAAAATAAACATTTCCACAGCAAATCTAAATCTAATACTGCTGATAATGTAATGTCAGATAAAATTTAGAAAAATACACAATATGATTAAAATAATAAATTGTACAGAATTTTTTTTTTATAAAATTATTTTTTCATCAGAAATCTATTATTCTCATAAGTTCTGAACTTTCAATTTAAATATGTGTTAATTCCGTTGTCTAAAGGCTGTAATTTCTTTGTCAGTCAAGGAGATGCAGACTTCAGGGCATTTTTAACATTCTCACTGAGATGTTCTTCATCGAGTCCATAATTAAAAAGTTTTGGGTTGCATTTTTCAAAATTAGCCACATTTTTTTCCTCCACAATTGAATATTTGATTTGTCAACATTAAACTATCTTGCAGTTTCCCAATTTCCTACTCCGGTAACCTTTTCTATAACGTTTAATTCAAAATCAGCAGTGTAATTTACACACTTCCACCTCAACATGACCATATTCGAACTTGAATATTTTCAGGATGAAATGGCTCGGTTAAAGGCAGAATGCAAAATGACGCCACCAACTAGCAGCTGTAATATCTTTCTGAGGAACCAAATTCATTCTTGAACATAATTGGACAAAACCGATTGTAGCTGAAATACATCAGCCGAGTTGCAAAAGCTTTCAGTGCCATCTCTTATTTATTTTATAAAACATAAATGATATTTCTTTCAAAACTTTATTGTAAGCTTTTCTGATGGAGAATGTTTTTTATCACATTATTCCAGGCGGCATATAATATGCCCAACAAAATTTGAAACTTTTTTTAATGCATAATCCAGGGATTATATACAGGAAAATAAGGTAGATGTAATTGTTGTAAAGCTGGACCTTAAAAATCTTTATGCACACAAATATTTTGATATTTGAGATAGTTTAATGACAAGCATTCTTTTCAAAATATTTTAAATTTAATTATTAATTAAGCATAGTTTGTAGTGAACCTATGTTCGTGTTAGTGTCAAAGGCAACAGAAAGAAGAGATGGTACTTACATATTAGTGTCGCTGCTGCAAAATTTGTATCCATGATATCAAAATAACCAAAAGATTCTTATGTGCTTTATTAAAAAGAAAACTTATCGGCCAGATTTTGGTTTCACCCTGGCTGTGCATCATGATGAGGGGGGACACTAAGACCAAAGCAAAATTGATAAAAATATTAAAACTAGTTTTTGGCTTTTATTTCAATACTATTTTATCTTTTCTATCAAGCACATAGAAAAAAATATTTATGGAATTTTTTTGCTTAAGTTATGGGGCAGTTTTGATGTCTTTTCATCCATGACCAACCTCTTGTTTACACTCTACTATGAAAAAAAATATAATGGATAGAACTTCCCACTAACTTTTAGTACACTGTTCTTAAATAATTGAATTTTCTTAGTGCAATGTGGGCCACTCAGAAAAGGCTTGCAGGCCGCAGGTTGAGTATCGCTGCTCTGAGGCCTATACCAAGATACATTGATAATCCATAATATAATTCTCACAGATATAACAAAAACTAGCATCAACACATCTTATCACTATTTTCCTTCTTGAACTTCATTCACTTAACTTTAAATACCAATC
>BMAV01006310.1:676534-707434 GCA_019973955.1 Trichonephila inaurata madagascariensis
CATATTTTATCTTTACTATTTGATGTTTAGGTTTAAAAATTTGCTTTTCAGATTTAACGCGGTAATTTGCAACAAAAAATAATTTCCAATGAAAAATTATTTAAAATTACTTTCTTGATTTTATTATTTTTACCTTTACTTGTATATTAAAAATAAAGTGACGTTTATCAAACTATGAAAAATCACTTTAAATTAACGTAGATAAAAAAAAGAATTTTTTTTTTTTTTTTTGTGAATTTCAAACGGATTTTTTTATTATGAGAATTTTTAATCTCTAAATATCACAAAAACACATTCTTAATATCACGAGCTATAATCCGTTCCAGTATTTGCCAGCAAATATAAAGTCATCAACACAAGATAAATTTTTTACTACATTAGCACACCTATGATGCATTGATAAAAGAAGAAAAGAAAAAAAAAAACCCTCTGAATATTGTATGTACGTGTGTTGTATGCGGCTCATACATTGAATCTCGTCGTTAATGACGCTGCTAGCTCCATTGGTGAAATTTTTGGAGTGTTTTTTTTTTAATGCTACAAGAGGTATGTAATTACTTTTCTGCGTCCCCATATCGATGGTATTTACCAAAAAAACACGTGAAAAGTCTAATTTTAAAACCTTTAAGGGAAACAAGGAAGGAAGGTTGTATCAAAGCTATTAGACCTCTTAAACAAGAACTAAAAATATTATTAACGCATTAAATGCCTTAATTGAAGATGCCATCAGATACAGGAAAAAAATAATTTAAACATTTAAATTTTTGTATTAAAATTTAATTTGGCATGATTTACCATCATGAATTGATCTATTGAATGAAATGATTCAAAATCCTACATTAAATATCGTGGAATCCATTGAAGGCTTAGATAATCTTAAACAATATTAAGTTCTCCAAAGATCTGATAACTAATTAGATATCTGTCGATTCAGTAACAACACTTACTAGATATTTAGGTTTTGATCCCGAATTTCCCATCTGAAAGCTCTGGAAAAAGGTATGTTTATTTGTTTAGGAGGGAGTGATGAACCAACTTCAAATTCCTTCCCGCAATTTGCGATCTCTTCAGCTAATGGACGATTTACTTTATTATCTGAGTGCTATTCGATATTCTTCTTTCTGTATGTTTCACAATATTTCTGATGATGATCTCATCAAAGCCTGAGATGGACTTGAATATTAAGTTACAGGTACAGAAGGAAGGAAATATTGTGAAAGAGATATAGATGGTATACAACCCTTTAAGGGGTGTTGGAAAGCTAAAATTTTATTTTTTTTGACAATTTGAGAATTTTACATTTTCAAATTGTACAGATTTTAACCTTACTAAAAATACCTTACTGTAACCTCTGGGGTAGTTAGAAGCCCTTAAAACCTATTTTTAAATAATCGTTGAAACTGAGCCACGCCCACTTGAATGGCGAAAAATGTAAACAAAACACTTCCTTTTTTCTAAAAGTTGAATCTGATATAAAACAAAACATTTATCTTTTATTGTAAATTGTGCCTTTTATTTTTTTATTTTCTACCCGATTAAAAGTCTCACTGTATACATTAAAATCAATTTATCTCAAAATGTAAATTTTGATGTGCGATGCACCTTTCCTCAGAAACTACTGTTCACAAGTATGAAAATTTTTAATGATATATTTATAATAATGTCTAATACATACTGAAATGAGTTTTTTTGTAAAAAACTCGAAAATGTATTTTTTACAAATTTTTTTGTGTAAAAAATGGGTCAAATTTCGCAATGTTTGATAAATTATTTCATAAATTATGAAAAAAACTCAAAATTAGCTAAAAGCTCATTTCAGTATAATGAGAAAGGTGTACTTTAGTTGTTTGAAAAATTTCAAGCATGTACATACAACAGATCTTGAGCAAAGGTACATCGCAAACAGCCAATTTAACATTGTCAGTATAGAGAGAGTGGTTTTTAACTCCTCTTAATGAAATGACTTCATTCAAAGATATTTATTCAGGTAAAAAACAGCCAATTGAGGTATTAGAAATAATAGTCAAGAATGATCTCCAAATTTTGCTCAAGTAATGGGAATTTTTTAACCTTTTCTGTTTCTCTAGCTTCAGGGGAAAGAAGTTTTAGAAAATGAAAAATTATTAAAAATTACTCGAGAAATAATATGACACAAGAAAAAGGTTTTCTGATTTAGCCATCATCTCTATTGAATCCGAAATCTCAGAAAAAAATGGATATCACCGAAACTATTGACAAATTTGCTTTTCAGAAATCCAGAAAAGTTATTTTATAGTTAATTATCAAGTAGTCTTTTTTTTTTTTTTTTTGTAAAAGTGTGATATAGTCGATCTTTGTTGACCATATCGTTGTGGGTCAGCGTAAGGTAGAGGTGTGGGATTCTCGAAATGAAGAGACATTTTAGAATTCTTAATATGGCTTTTATTAAGAGTTTAACTTAAATTACTTATATATTGAACAAACTTATATTAAGTGAGAATAAACCAAAACATGTAGCCGTAGTTAACACAGATCGCGCAATTGGATCACTTATCTAAATAATTATATTATCCGCCTACTCTCAATCCTAATAATATTTTGAATTCGGAAAATAATCTTCCTACCTTGAATTTCCGCAACGGTTCAATCAACTTCAGATATTCAGTTAGGCTCGAGTGCAATAGTATGCACCTTGTAGTAATGGCGAGATATCTGTGATTCCTTGATAGGCCATCAAATTACACTTCTACCTTTTCCGAACTGAACTTTCTCTAAATTGCCATCCCACTTACTAAAACTTCTGTCCTTTTAAAGGCTATCTTATTTGCATCTATACTTTCGTTTCACTTCTTGGATTTGGGTTGGAAAAGATTTGCCATTAATCTTGGCCGTCAAAGAACACAGAGGTTATGTTAGAGAAAGGACGCGTGAGCCGTCACAAAAGGACTGATTTATATACTTTTTGTTTATATGCTTCAGTACTTTATTTATTGGATTATATTTTCTGAGTAAATACAGTTATTTTGTATTTCTAATTATAAAATATCTACTTTTATTTTAAAGGTAGTATTTTTGTTTGTTTAATTAAAGTATTTTGTCGTTATTATGACATATTAGCTGGTAAAAAAAAAGAGGGGGGGGGGTCTGCATGCACTTATAGAATTGTATTCACATTTTAGTAATGTTTTACTTTTTACTTTAATACGGGTAGATGAGTTAATAGCGAAATGATACGAAAAATTCTCTAGAGGGGTGGCACATTAGGTCTTTGCACGCGGGCGGCCGACACCCTAGGATCGGCCCTGTTAGCATCTTCAAGAAGAATCCTCAAGAACTAATCCTAATATAGATGACTTGTAAAATAGCTACAAATTCAAAAGCCACATTAAGCAAGTACTGACTGTTTAATAATAAATTAGAATTAAATGTTTAAAGTTACTCATTTTCATTGTATGTCTAAAAGGTTTATAAAAATTAAGTAAAAAGTTCATTAACATTAGTATTTATTAAACTATTTTTAAATTTTTATTACTTAGACTTGCATAACAATACATTCTATTTGCGTAAAAATCCCATATAAGCCAATGAATAACCTTTTTTCACCAGTATGTATCTTTTTGTTTGTTGGAAAAATTGGAAGTGGCCAGGGGCGTCTTACGATTTCTTGAGGCACTAGGCTCCAAACAGCAAAAGTGGGCCATGAGCCCCTACACAAATGTAGGCTCCACCTTTGCCCTTAAATGTAGACAGTACATAGCATACGTTGTCGAATACTCGTACAAACAATAACCCGAAACAAATAAATGTGCATGGCTTATACAATCGCATAAACCGGCTTGACCGATGGCTGTTTGACTAAATGGACAATGATGGTGTATGGTGATGGAGGACGGTCATCCCATGACGGTCCAAACATGGATGACGGTCAACTCATGTAGCCAGTTGACATATTGTCCGAACTCCCCAGTTTTTAAAGAATATAACTGGAAAAAACATTTAACTTTGAAATTATTCGAAGCATAATCTTATTAAGGCTGAGTCGAAAACGAAACGATGCCCCCATTTGGGTCTAGGCCCGGGCCCACGCCTTAAGACGTCCCTGGAAGTGGCACTCTTACCGAAAAGGTTGCCCCCCTCCTGTTGTAAAGTGAAGAGATTTTCACAACTCTTGTTTTATACAGGGATGCAATTCACACATTTTCTCAGTTTATTAGTTCAATATGATAGCTTTTTTTTTTTATAAATCTAGTAATTATTTAGCATTCACACACACACACACACACAAAATAAAGTGTTTTTTTCCCCCCAATGAAACACATTTGATCTGTTCGCTTTTTTCCTTTAAAACTATTAATATTTCAAATGTCTTAAGGTATCCGACTACGTTCGGAACCGTGATTTTAAAAAAGTGTATAAATGGATAATTTTCATGGTGTTTAGTGTCACTTAGATTAGAATACATGTATAAAATTGTTTTAAGAACATTTTGACAAAAAAAATTTATTTAAATACAGTATTTTGGTAAAAAATTAACTTAGAATAATCTTTTTTCAAAATGTTCTCCTTTTATAAAAAATGCTTCTAAAATAATAATATTTCGCGCTTATATCAAATTAAAGACTTTTCCTGGGAGTCTGAACTACGAATTTTGAAAAATTCACATTATTTTCAGAGTTACCACCCATTGAAATAATTATCAGCGTTTTTTTCTTAAAATTCCTCTTCTCTGTTGTCGTAAAATATGGATAAAATATGAGCCTCTGTACAGAGATCTGAGCTATATACAGGCAGAATATTATTATAATAGGAGCATTTTTAACAAAAGGAGAATATTTTGAAAATGGATCTTTCTAGGTTCATTTTTCGTCAAAATATTTTATACTTAAATAATTGTTTATTGTAATACTATTCTTTAAACAATTTTATATACATTTTCTAATCTAAGTGACTCTAAATATCATAAATATTATCCATTTATACGCTTTTGCAAAATCATGGTTCCGAACGTAGTCGGATACCTTAAGCATTATTTGTAAATTTTCACATTAGTTAATGATAAAATAACTAATAATATATCACATAGAGAATAAATTAATATTATACTCCCCCTGAATCATAGCTATTATCATTACTTTTGAATAAAATATTTTAGTTTGTCCTCCTCCCTTTAAAAGCGAACGGATAGTTAAACCAAAAGTATTCCGTAAGTCAGTGGAGTAACGGAGAATATAAGGCCCCCCCCCTTTAATCTCAGATTTTGGGCCCCAAGTCCAAATATGTATTTAGTGTCAATCAAGCCTTGGGACCCTAGAGTCCCTGCCCCCGCAATGCTGGGGTGTACGTTACGCCACTGCCGTAAGTACCTAAAAATGTACAAAAGGGAGGATCGAAAAAAATTTATCTTTTCAAAATTTCAACCCTTATTTATGCAGAAAAAATTACTCTTTGGTATATAAAGGGGAAAATAAGATAAAAAGACTAATTTTTTTGTTCAGTACTTTCACAGTGGGAATAAACTTTAGGTATTTAAACTTTTTTTATGGCAAAAAAAAGTAATTTTTTAAAAATATAAACAGGTATTTTAGTACTTTTTTACATTTATTGCGATGAGAGGACTAAATAGTCACTAGAAAACAAATCAGGTATAGTTAACAGCTTCTTTAGTATTAAATTTAAAAAAACCTACTATATAAGAATTACAGCGCACGATAAAGCTTAAGGTATCCGACTACGTTCGGAACCGTGATTTTTAAAAAGCACATAAATGGGTAATTTTCGTCATATTTAGTGTCACTTAGATTAGAATACATGTATAAAATTGTTTTAAAGACATTTCGACAAAAAAAAATTATTTAAATACAATATTTTGGCAAAAAATAACTTAAAATAACATTTTTTTCCAAATGTTCTCCTTTTGTGAAAAATGATCTATTATAATAATATTTTGCCTGTATATTGCTCAGACCTCTCTACAGAGATTTAAGTATGAATTTTGAAAAAACACATTATTTTCAGAGTTACAACCAATTAAAGTAATTATCGGCGTTTTTTTTCTTAACATTTCTCCCCTCTGTTGTCGTAAAACATGGATAAACCCACTTCTAAGTTATATATTTCAAACATTCTAGTTGAGCCTCTGTACAGAGGTCTGAGCTATATGCAGGCGAAATATTATTATAATAGAAGCATTTTTCACAAAAGGGGAATATTTTGAAAATGGGTCATTCTATATGTTCATTTTTTGTCAAAATATTGTACTTAAATAATTTTTTATTGTAATACTATTCTTAAAACAATTTTATATACATGTATTCTAATCTAAGTGACACTAAATATCATAAATATTATCCATTTATACGCTTTTGCAAAATCACGGTTCCGAACGTAGTCGGATACCTTAAAAAAGCTTGGTTCGGACTGATTCGACTGTGCGTGACAGAGAGCTATATTTATTGTACTATTCATTAGTTAATATTCAATAATCATCGCTTTTGATTGCTTATAGTGTAGAAAAATAATTTTATTTTGAGTTTATATTCATCCAACCGAAATTAAAAGTCTTCTTCCATTTTTTTCAAAAATTCAACCTCTTTGTGGCAATATTATAAATTGTGAAACTATTATTTTTAATTGTTTTCCTCCTAATTTCCATACCATAGAACAGAGGTGGGAAACCCGCCAGCTCAGGTGTCGTCCACGTCACTTGACCATGGTTCAAAATTACGTGGTCTGTCGCCAAAAGCTCTCGTGTAGCTGAACAGTGCGACGTTATTATTCAATCAATCAACCTATATATTTATTTATCTTGGTGAAATTTTCAATCGTTAATAAAATACATTTTAAAGCGCTCAATTGAGCTGGAATTTATTTTAGAAACATGATTACTTTCAATGATAATACAATAATTTAATTATAATTACTAAAAATTAATGGATTAAAACTTATTCAAAGAATTACAAATACAGCCACGTTGGCATCATTATTTGGCGACTTGCGTCAAAACTTGAGTAGATTTTTTTCTCTCACGTTTTAAAGCATTCAGTTGATCTGAAATTTTATATACACGATTGTTTGAGTTGACAATACGATACTTTAATGATAATTAATAAAAATCAATTACCACTTAATGTTGTGATTCTGTCATATGTATATTAATTGTAACTATTTAATAAAAAGTAGCTAAAATAAAAATTTTCTTGGTTGATCTAAGTAGGAATTGACTTAAATTTTTTTTCCTTCTTTATTACTTGTTAATTATGAAGATGTGTTATTTTATTCAGGCTATTACACTTGTTGGAATATATAACTATATTTCAAGGATCCTTGTTTAATTCTATGCCACTCCTCCGCTTAAGTATACAATATTGTTAAATGTATGCCATGGTAACTTTGCTCTTATTATTTTAAAACAAGTTGTGAAAGAAATTTTATCTTTATTCACTCGTTTAAACTGTTCTGAAAGAATCAAATTTATTGCATACAAGCACACAAAATCAGTTTTCCACGAAAGTGGGTTTAACTTAATTTTATTTTCGATGATTGAGGTGGAATTATAATATATTTCTGTGTGAAAGAAATTCAATTCGATATAATAATAAGGTGAGCAATTTTTTAACAATGAAAAGAAGGACGAAAAATTTAAGAAAAAATTAATATATGAAACATTTTATTAATCCAAACAAAAATACGCGAATTACGCTTATTTTCCTTTTAATTATTTACTTAAACAAATAGTTTCCATTGAATGATTTTTTTTGTGTGTATATATCATTTTCTAATACATCGAAAATTTCGGAGTAAAAAATATCCTTTACACTGAATTTTACGGTAAGTACTGCTGCCAAAATATCAACATTCAATCTTGATTTCTCACTTGTCCAAAAATCATTATCAATTTAAAAAAAACTCTTTTAGCTGCTGCATTAGTTCCAGGGCAGAACAACGTGAATTCAGCAAGAATAACTAAATTTTCATACGGAATGTGTTCATTTTTGCAATGGTTAAATATATTTCTACCCATCTTTTATTAATTTCATCATGTTGATTTTCCAATTGTTCTAATTTATTAATATAATTTTAAATATATACACTCAGTTTTTTAATTTCTTCAAACAATTACCATAGATTTTAATATCAGGCATTTCTTTCGATAAGAACTCAACACAGTTTTCTATATCTGCTGAATTTACTTGAGACGAAGTCAAAAAACACCATTGAAAACTGTTGTTTCCCGTGATATATGTTTCAGACTGTTCTTCGACATATTGGAAATATATTTGGTTCATCTCTGAATGCAGAGATTAACAGATCAATTTTAAAATATTGAAAAGGAAGACAAGTAGGAGGACACTTTTCGAGGAAGGACAGAACCTATAAAAGAAAGACTCCCCCCCCCCCTCTAAAGGAGGATGGTTGGTCCCTTTAATATTAATCTCTTAAGGACTTTGAGAGATTTTGATTTGAGATCCATTTTAACATTCAAACATCATGTTGGTGAATAAATAATGAAAAATGCATGAAAACTTCAATTGTTTCTACTTTTGAATTTTAAAATAATTGTATGAAAGTAGATTATGATGTTCTTGTTCTCTTTTTACTTTTCTTTTTTAAATTTGAATTAAATTGGCGTGGTGGGAAAATTAGAACAGCTGAGTGTCAGTTGAAATATTGTCTTCGTATTGCTTTTTGGTACAACTTTGTGGCCATGGTAGAGGAATGGTCATGGTCGTGAAATAACAACCAGTGGAGTTTCTATCGATTCGTGAGTTCACATCCTGGTGCCACTACGTCCGCTGTATAGAGGAGTTGATGCTTAAAGTCCTCACGTTGGCGTGGTCTGACATGTGAACTCTAGTGTCCTCCTCGGCTCTTGAACCAATTTCAAATTTATGAGGACTTCTGCCAATAGCCTTCGTATAGTGTCTGAGTGTGACATTAAGAAGCAATCAGTCAATCTAAATCCCCAGCTATTTTTGTTCTTATGTTCACTACCCCTTAGGTTTCAAGTTGGATGCTTTCTTTCTTTCTTTTTCTGTAATGGGGCTGCGTATTGGTATTTCTGCATTTACAGACCTAGTACATTCCTCAGGAGCTGGTATCACTTTTTAGTGCAGCACCATTTAGGCGATGCCAAGTACCGCAAGTAATTTTGACGTCCAGTTTCTTCTCCAGAGGGGAGAACCTGAGCTCTGACGATGCGAAATTTGTACTTAGGGATTTAATTTTGCCGAGAGCATCCAAACCAAACGGACACTCAAGGGAACTTTTTCATGACGCATAATCATACGACATGGGCGCTGTCGATTTTCTGCTTCAGGAAAATCCACCGACTTGGGCCGGGGTCGAATCCGCGACCTTGGGTACAAAAGGCCAGCGACAAACCAACTACGCCACCCAGCCGGCTCAAGTTGGATGCTTTCTTTATTATTATTACGTTACTTGACTTGAATTTTTATTCATTGGAAAGCCAAAATATTTAGATTTTGATTGAGTGTGTGAGAGCTATATTAACGTTGCACTGGGGCTATTGGGAACGGACCTCGTCATTTTGAACCATGGTCAAGTGAAGAGGACGACATCTGAGCAGGCATTCCCCTTCTCCTAACTTCCACATCACACCAATGGGAGGACATTGAGTCTCGACAGATTTAAAGTACAACGTCCCCTTTTACATTGCGAGTCTTCAGCAGCTCTGGGCTCTAACTTATGACGCACAACTCCGTGACCTTGATCACTGGCTACCAAGGTCATAGGTCGAGGTGCAACATTGGTGAAACAACACGAGGAGTATTGGTAATGGACGGACCTCGTAATTTGAACCGCTGTGAAACAACGGAACGACACCTGAGATGCCACCCTCCACACACTCTCTCCAAACTTTCACACCTCACTAACAGAGTACTTTTAGCCTCGACACAGATTTAACGTGCATCAACCCCTCTTCACGAAGTTAAAAGGGAGAGGTCTTGTATTTTAGAATTCTGGTACTCGTATGTTGCTAATAGATAAAGAAATGAACATCCGTTCGATTTTTGGAGAAGTTGGTGAATGGACGAGAGGTGAACAGAAGCTATTTTAAATAAAAAGAATATCCGAACCCGATCATTTCTGCTTTAATGGTATGCATGCTATTTTGTTGCTTAAGGTATACGACTACGATCAGAACCGTGATTTTAAAAAAGCGCATAAATGGATAATTTTTCTGATATTTAGTGTCACTTAGACTTGAATACATGTATAAAATTGTTTTAAGGACATTACGACAAAAAAAAATTATTTAAATACAATATTTCGGCAAAAAATTAACTTAGAATAACCTTTTTTTTTCAAAATGTTCTCCTTTTGTGAAATATGCTTCTGTTATAATAATATTTTGCCTGTATATAGCTCAGACCTCTGTACAGAGGCTAAACTATGCTTTTTGAAAAATTCTCATTATTTTCAGAGTTACAACCCATTGAAATAATTATCGGTGTTTTTTTTCTTAAAATTTCTCCCCTCTGTTGTCGTAAAACAAGAATAAACCCACTTCTAAGTTATATATTTCAAAAACAAAATATTATTATAATAGAAGGATTTTTCACAAAAGGAGAATAGTTTGAAAATGGGTCATTCTATGTTCATTTTTTGTCAAAATATTGTACTTAAATAACTTTGTATTGTAATACTATTCTTTAAACAATTTTATATACATTTTCTAATCTAAGTGACACTAAATATCATAAATATTATCTATTTATACGCTTTTGAAAAATCACAGTTCCGAACGTAGTCTCGGATACCTTAATGGCAAGATCTCTTCCCAAAGATATTCTTACCATTCTCACACATTGCCTGTTGAAACACGTTAAGATTAAAATGGCAAGAATAAACAATCAAGCAAACTTTCTGTGAAAGAGGGATAGTGAAAAAAAAATCTTTGAATAACTAAATTTTAAAGCTATTTTTTGCTTTTTTTTTTTTTAATTTAATTTTGAGAAATTCATTTATAAAAAGCAAATATTCCATTTTCATCTGTAAAACCCTTATGAAGGAAGATTTTTTTCCGAACATTAAGAAAGAACATGGAGCAGCATTGGATGAATATAATTGATTTTTCTAAATGAGTCGACTCGGTGGCTTAAGGTTGCAGGTTCCATCCCGGCTGCAGTCGATAGGTTTTTTGGATGAGAAAATCGCAGACACGCATGTCGTATGATTATGTGGCATGTAAAATATCCCTTTAATATCAATTTGCCTTTCGACAAAATTAAATTCCGCCATTATTTAGCATCCGACGCAGGGACGTCTTAAGGCATGGGCCAACTGGGCCTCGTTTCATTCTCGACTCTGTCTTAATAAGATCATGATCCGGATCATTTTAATGGTCAAATATTATTTTCCCGTACATATTCTCCAAACATCGACGAGCTTCAAACTGCATGTCAACTGGTAAAAGTGGTAAAACTGTATTATTATGTGATAACCGTCCTCCATGTCTAGGCATAGGTATATTACCAAAAACAATCATTCAACTCATTTAGTCGAAATGCGGCTATTGGTCCAGCCGGTTTGTGCCTAGGTTTTTGAGATTATGTGAGTCGTGCACATTTATTTGTTTCAAATTACCGTTTGAACGAGTATTTGACAATGCATGCTATATGCCAAGGTGGCGAACCTTTATGGATCAACGTGCCATTTTTTCTGAAGAAATGTTAAATAAGGTATAGATGTGCCTTCAAAAAATTTTGACTTATGATTGCTGGGAAAATATAATAAAACTATAAATACCAACACCTCAAAACTCTTTATTTACTACGGAAAAAATATATTTTGCAATGTATAGTAGTAAATGTTTGAGTAACATTAGTGTGTCTTCGGTTGTTGCAGGTTAGATGACAAATAACTCATATTAGAATTGTAAGATGTTACTTTTAGCAGAATGCATGCTGAATTGGAGTCATCTGCCGAAAGATTTTTAAGGGAGTCTTTAATGTTATTCATCTCTGAAAAGAATGACTCACAAGCATAGGTAGATGAAAATATGGTTAAAATAGCATAAGCCAGCTTCTTAAATGCGTCTGGAATCAAATCCCCGCCACCCCGCGACCGATCACTCGCGTTTGTTCGAAAGACTTCATAGATGAACTTTGTTATTTTGAACGGTGGAGTGCCCAAAATATTGTGTCGCGCGCCATCAGTGGCACGCGTGCCATTGGTTTGCCATCCCTGCTATATACTGTCTACTTTTAAAGAACATAGGCAGGGCCTGCTTTTTCCTAGGGGCCCAGGGCCTCAAAGAGTCTTAAGACGTCCCTGGTCTGACGAGAACCTGCATTAAATAAATTCAAGCGTCAAAAATTTGGTAGTGGGAGCCGCCACTTGAGGATGCCACCAATGAAACGGCTCTCACACTTGGGAACTTGCCGTGTCTGCTTAGCTGCCAAAATGCAGTCTATTTGATATATAAATATATATATATATTTAATGACTGAATATCAAAATGTTACACACAACAATATTCGGTAGAATCAGGTATCGAATCACAATTCCTCCCAGACAAAATTCATAAGAGCTCTATCTTGTATACCAGTAATCAAAGCAATCGAAATTCTTATTCATTAAAATAAAAACTGTAGCCAAATGTGCGCTTAAGCGCTAAATCTAAAACTTCCTCTGTCGAGAGAGATGCTGAAATCAAAAAACAAAACCAAAATCGAAAATGTGCGAGAGAGGCGGTTGATCCGGTCGGTCGGGTAAACACCTCTTTCTTTTCACCGAGGCCACCTGGGGGTGAGAAGGAGGGGAGGGAGGATGAAAAATCGTTTGCTTTCTCCTCATTTTCATTCAATCCGTCATAGCGGTATTTTTATGAACTCGAGTCCGTTTTCTCAGACAACAAGTTTCTAGTTCTCAACTTTTTTTTTTCTCCCTCAGAATCGTTTGGTGTATTCTATTTCGACCAAATTCTCTACTATTCGTTACCATGCTCAGTAGCTGTTTTTTTATTTTTATTTTTATTTAAAAAAAAAAAAAAAAAAACTAGTTATTTCTGGTTAGATGTTTTTGCACTTAAAATTCGCACTGAAAGAACAATGACTATTGAAAAGTATGGAATTGCTTTCTCGTGAAAACAATTGAAAAATAAACATGAAGATATGTTCGATATAAATTTCAATGGGATTAAAATGTAGTCGCACAATTGTTATTTTGAAGTTGAAAACAATTTTAGAATAATACTTCCGCTTTTTCTTTTCTCTTTCTTACTTTCTGCTACCAGGTAGAGAAAACGAAAAAAATATTCGTGAAGGCGAAACTTTATCATTTAATAATTAAAAACTTTTGGATAACATTTATTCGAGTTTATTTTATATAATTTTATTTTTTTAATAAAAGAATTAGAGTATTTATTACTGGAGTCAACATTAACTTGCAAATCTAAATAAGGAGCATGGTCTTTACATAGCTGTTATGCTCATATTTCATAATTATTAAAAATTTCAGAAATTTAAAAGAAAAAAAATAAGGTTGCGATTTTTATTCGATAAAACTTTTAAGAGCTTTAAATGGGCAAAATTCATGGATGTCACGTGACAATTACGTATTCTCCATTGAATTCAAAACTGACATTAAACTTGTACTAGTTTTAATTATAAAATTGAGATAAAATTTCAGATTTAATAATAGGGTAAAGATGTTCAAGTATTATGAAAGAAAAAATCATCAAAAAGATTTTAAAATTTGGAAAAGAAATTTTATTTTATACATGTACTTTAATCCAACAATCTTACTTAATCTTACTTACTTACAACTTAAATCAAGTGTATTTTGCTTACTTTTATGCGTTATTATTGTTACAAATACGTTATTATTACAAATATGTACTTTTTAAAAGAAAGTTTCTGCAAAGAGTAAAAGTTGGCAACAGCGAAGCGCATGAACTTATTAGCTGGAAACACATGATTCCATTAATCGTGTGATAATGGCGTCACATGAATTTAGTTCATTAAGGGAACCAGGATATCATACACATTCAGAAAATCGGGTTTTCAGTTTTAATATTAAAATATAGTGCATATTTTTCTGAATCTAAAAATGCATAACACTTATATGTTCGTTGATAAAACAACTTTAAAATATGAAAAAAGTAATTGACAAAAATGTAAACAAACATTTACAAATGTTTAGTTTTTTCACTTTTTCTCCAAAGCAAAATTTTTTGCTTTTAGGTACACTGGTACTTTGTACTTGGTTTTTTTTTTCGGTAAAAAAAAACAAACTATTGCACTATATGGTTCAAAATTTTTCATACTTCTATACATGATACCTGTGCATATAGTGAACCTGTTTTTTTTTAGTCGAAATAGTGCATAGTTTTTAAAAAAATAGCTTTATGTAAAAAAAAAAAAAATTCAAAATTATAAACTTGTATAATTTTTTTTAAAATAGCCATCTTTATATTTTACTAAAAAAAAATAGGTTCACTATTTTTTGTGTATTGTTTTATGTATATGCTAAAAATATTTTACGTATTTAAGAGATACTTTTTTAAAAAATGGTACCTAAACATAAAACATGTATAATGAGATCTCAAAAATTATGTCTAACTTAAACTAAACAAAAAAAAAAAACTAAGTAGAAAATTATTTTTGTATTTTTACAGAATGATTAAAATATCTTTATTAAGATCACAAAGAAATCTAAGCTCTATTGGAAATTTTTAAAGATATATGTCCCATAAACAAAGTCTTATTTTTGGCATTTTACTCTTTCGAGCATGTCCTAGTACCCTTAAGGTTTTCTGTTTTTGTTTTTTTCCCCTTTTTTAAAACACATTTTCTTTCGAAATGATATAAAATAAAATCCTTTTTACTGTATCAATAACATGTTCCATCCTTAATGAACACCTGCAATATGTCATAACATGAGCTAAGTAGATTACATCCATTTCACATACATATAATCTTCATTATATTTATCAATGTGGTTCTAATTTATTTGTTGTTTCTGCAAATACATAACGCATACATTAAATTTATATCTCCATTATCTTTCAAATCTATGTAGTTTCAATGGACATAACCATTTATAATGTTTGTTTTTATTTCCTCCTGTTATGTTTTGTTGAACAAGACTGGCAACTTGAACACAAACTTGTACAGTTCCTAATATGCATTATTAAGGTATCCGACTACGTTCGGAACCATGATTTTGCAAAAGCGTATAAATGGATAATATTTATGATATTTAGTGTCACTTAGATTAGAAAATGTATATAAATTGTTTTAAGAATAGTATTACAATAAAAAATTATTTAAGTACAATATTTTGACAAAAAATGAACATAGAATAACCCATTTTCAAAATATTCCCCTTTTGTGAAAAATGCTTCTATTATAATAATATTTCGCCTGCATATAGCTCAGACCTCTGTACAGAGGCTCAACTAGAATTTTTGAAATATATAACTCAGAAGTGGGTTTATCCATGTTTTACGACAACAGAGGGGAGAAATTTAAAAAAAAAACGCCGATAATTATTTCAATGGGTTGTAACTCTGAAAATAATGTGAATTTTTCAAAAATCATAGTTGAGCCTCTGTACAGAGGTCTGAGCTATATACAGACAAAATATTATTATAATAGAAGTATTTTTCACAAAAGGAGAGCATTTTGAAAAAGGGTTACTCTAAGCTAATTTTTTTGCAGAAATATTGTATTTAAATATTTTTTTTGTCAAAATGTCCTTAAAACAATTTTATACATGTATTCTAATCTAAATATCATGAAAATTATCCATTTAGGCACTTTTTTAAAATCACGGTTCCGAACTTAGTCGGATACCTTAAAGGGTTGTAATTCTAGAAGTATACTATTTTTTTCTAAAGTTTGGAATAATATCTCGAATTAATGACTTCAAAACAAGTGCATTGCACACATACCGTTCAGGTTTCTCCGTTAAAAAAAAAAAAAAAAAAAAAGAGTGTGCGTTATATGGCGAGTATATTTAAAAATTAAAAATTGCAGCTTCAAAGTATGGGTGCGCGTTATACGCCGGATTTTAAGGTAGTTTAATATTTTAGAACCTAAAGATCAAATGAAGGTCCAATGGGTTAAATTCAAGACGGTCCCATGATAAATACAATCACGTGTTATCCATTGAATTCAAAACTGACATTAGATTGTACTTGCTGTTCTACAGGTAAAATTTAAATTAAATTTCAGATGTGATAATTATGTTCAAATATAAGGATTCTTCAAAAAGTTTTTCAAAATTAAAAAGAAATACTTTTATTATACGTTTACTTTTAAATCAAGGGCTGTTATTTACTCCTACGGGCGTTATAATTATTTACAAATATATACTTTTTAAATGAATTTGCAAAATGCAAAAGCTGGCAATAGCGAAGCGCATGAACTGATAAGCTGGAAGTACGTGATTGCATTTATTAGATAAATTTATGAACTGATTGGATGGATACACATGTTTGCAGCTATCATGTGACTATGACGTCATATGAATTTAGCCCATCAATAGCATAATAAATTTCAAAATATTGAATATTTTTTAGAGTATCAGACTACGTTTGGTACCACGACTCCGAAAGAGCGTATAAATGAATAAATTTTGATATTTAGTGTCAGTGTGGAATTAAAATGTGTACATATAAAACTATTTTAAAAATATTATTACGATACAAAATTATTTACATGCTTTTCTTTTCTTTTTTTTTTTTCTTTTTTTTTTGTTGCAAAAATGGAAGATAAAAAAACAAACTTTCAAAACATTCTCCTTTTATGAAAAATGCTTTTATGATTTTATTTGCTTATATAATGTATGACTAAGACTTCTCAACAGAACCTGAACTTGGAGTTTTGAAAAATTCACAATATTTTCAGAGTTACCATCAATTCAAATAATAAATGGTGTTTTCTTGTTAAAAGTTCTGTTCTCTTATGTGTTAAAATATGAAAATAAAATCTACTTCTAAATTGCACATCTCAAAAATCGTAATTCAGGATCTGTACAGAAATCTTAGCTATATATAAACAAAATAAAATATTATTATAGAATCATTTTTCATAAAAGGAGAATGTTTTGAACTTGTCTTTCTTTCTTCATTTTTTTCCAAAAAATTGCATTTAAATAATTTTTTGATGTAATATTCTTAAAACATTTTATATATATATTTTTATTCAAGTGACTCTAAATATTAAAAAAATATTCATTTATACGCTCTTTCAAAATCCCGGTTCTGTGAACGTAATCGGATACTTCAATATTACTAAATTCGTTTTCTTTCTTACTATATTTGAAGGCCAGAATATTGAAAACACATGTTACAATTAGTAATGAGAAATTAAAATATCATGATATTAAAGTAAGATAAATGGAAACTTTTTATCATAATGCAGTACTAGACAAACGAGGGCATTATAGATTTTATTTTCCCTCTAGATTTACATTTCTAGTTTGAATTAACAAGAAAAGAAAAATTCAAGTTGATTTAAATAATGAAAAGTACATTTTTGTAATTTCATATTATTATTTATGTTAAAACAGCTTGAATTTCTTTACCAACAAAAATAAAAGGTAATGGAATAATATTACAAAGTTATCACCCATTTCAATGAAGAAAAAAAGACTGGAATTAATTTCAAAGTTTAAATTTGGTTAATTGATCCCGAAGAAACCTTTTTCAGTATTTATTTTTCATTGTCTTGCATATAGAATTTCCTAACTATTTTTAAAACACGTCTTTTCCCATTCTTAAAAATGACATAATATTTATTTTAATTAAGTTATTTCTTTGAAACCCAAAAAATCATGTTTTATGTTTTGCAATCAGGCTGTAATTCTAATTTTTCTTACTGTTTATTTTATTTACTGGTATTTAATCGTTTGGTATTATAAGTTTTGTTGCAAAAGTTGGCATCCTTTTTGTCAGGAATCTCGATGTAGAATTCAACAGTTGACTGTTAGAATTCGAATTTGACACATGTTTTTGACACGTAATAAAAATTTGTTGCTAATTAACTTAAATTAGATTTAGATTTTAGATTGTAAAGATTTTATTGAATTTTCTTACGTGTAAATATGTGTTCTTGTACGATACGTCCTAGCTTTAAATAATAGTTTGTTCTATTTCGAATAGATTATTTGCACCATATTTCGAACACTGAACTACCGAAACAAAAGTGACAAATCGGCCACAGGTAAACAAACCTTCTTAGTCGTTGATCAAATATTCTTACATTAATTGCAGGAAATTATTTCTGATAATTTGTGTTAAAAAAGCTGTTGAAAAGATCAAATTTTATCATGTAGTTCAGTTGATGAAATATTTCTCAATCAATGAAAATATAAAGCGTTCTTTCATGTTAACGGTAACAGTGAGGATTGTATATAATTTGAGAAATAAATGTGTTCTTAAAAATAATATTGATTATCTAATTTTTTATAAAAAAATGTTTTGCATTCATGATTCTGTTCATTGTAGTAATTTTCAATTTTTCTTGTGTTTCGTAATTTCATAATTAACATATAAAAACAAGGGAAATTTTATAGTGACTTGGTTCAGCAATTGATATATAAAAACGAGGGAAATTTTATAGTGACTCGGTTCAGTAATGAGTAGGTTTTTTAATACTGTTTGTTTCAATGTTTTCTGAAAAAATTTCCAAGTTATTTTTTTCTCCCATTATTATTGTAATTTTATTATCTGAAAGTGTATAATTTTTTAATTTTTTTTTCTAAGAGTAATGTAATTAGCTTGTATTTTTTTTTTAAATAATAATATTATTTTATTGCTCCATATTTCTCCTCTAGTCTATAATATTTTCATGTAAAATGGAGCTAATATATTTTCGAATTCCATAGTTTCAGGATCACAATCGAATCAATAATTCAATGTTTTCTAAAGAATAAAGTAATAATACAGAGAAAAGAAAATAGCCTGATCGGATCTGCCTCTTTAAGAAAAGGAAAAAAAAAAAAAAAAAAGTGACGTAAGTTTTCAAAATAAACTGTTAATGGGAAAAAAACATCAGAATTTTTTGTAAACATTGGCGTCATTTGGCGACGGAAGGAATCGAAATACAGTTCCGGCAACCCTGGACAATGTAAGGAACTTCTTGAATCTCTTTCTTCCCACGAATAACTTGCACTTGTTGACGGACACGTATTCTGATGAGCCGCATTTCGGCCCACTATCCGGAGTGGACAGTCCACCTTAAGGTTTCGTTTCTCCTGATAAACGGCCGTTATGATGAGATGTCCCTTTTTTAAATGCGACCTTCGTCTTAATATCTTTGTGAAGAATAATCGAATTGATAAATTTTTGGTATCCATCTTATTGAATTTTAATTAAATTAATTTTTAGACTTTTCTTTGTGTGCGGTCAAGGACCTTCGTTTTGCAAAGGGGGAAAAATGCATCGATCAGATGTTTATTTGTTTACCAGTGGAAAATTCTGTGGAATGCAAGATCAGAAAACTAAACTATAAAACCATCTCTTGTGGAGTGTGAAAAAGTAAGTACATTATTGTTTTAGCACACACATAATTTATTGCACATTTCAAATAAATTAATATTCCAAAAATAGAATTTTAGGCTTAACAAAATAAAAAAAAATAATAATAATAAATAAAGGAACATGAAGTATAAGGTAGCTACTTAATTCATGAAAGCTGATTATAAACTTGTAGAAAAGAATATAAATTTAAGAGAATATAATTTTATTATTTTTTGCACGTATATCCATAAGCGCGTTACTTCACTGTTTAGATATTGTGCCATTTTTGCGTAAAATGCAGTTTTATTATTCTTTTTTTAAAAAAGGGGGAAATCAAGTACTGAAAATCAGTTATAGCAGGAAAGAACATCTGCCTTTGTTTTTCTACTATATGTTTTTTTTCTAGGTAACAGTTTTGTTTTCTGGAAAGAACAAATAGAATTTCCGAGGATGAATATAAAATGTAATTTTTCTGTAATTATAGCTATTAATCAGTTTCTGAAATGTTAATAGAGAAGTGGTGAAATTTAAAAAAATAAATTTTACATTTTTATTCTATTTTAAAAAAGATCTATTTCCTTTTTTTTCTTTCTAAATTGAATTTTAATTAAAGATTATCTTTAAAAATAATAATACGCGCCACACTAACTGTCGAAAATATTAAAATCGTTTGCTCAAAAATATTAATGTTACAGGCTATTGAAATTCACTGTTGAAATCTATTTTGGAAGAATTTTCTTATCATTAATCGTTTGAATTTCATACGTGATCATTTAAGTTTTATTTTATATTAATCTAATTATATTTTGTGTTCTCCCTCAAATCTTTTTGCTTGTTTGTTTAAAAATATTTTTCGTTGTTTATTATGTTGTAATGTGTGTTAGGTATATTGATCAATATTTATTTCTCAAGTTTTGTCATTGAATGAGCAGTATCTCTTTAGATTCCTGTAGTACGCTTACAAAATTCTTTGATTAATCATTTTACGTAAATCATCTTTTTTCTTCAGTTGATTTGATATTATCCCTTTCCCATCATTTATATGTCATAAATTTATTTTCGAATGATGGCTAAAAATGAGTTAGCAAATTATATATATATATAAGTAATGATTTTTTAAAAATATTTATTTCTAATGGGCTGTGGAGGATGATTTAAAAAAAATAGATATGTAAATTAATTCATTATAAAAGATGACTTTCTCTTATTAAAACTGTTTTATGCGATGCAGTTGTATACGAGAGAAGACAAATTTATTCTTTTTTTAACTTTTTTGTACAGTATATTTTGCCATTATTTTCAGTATCTCTCTCTCAACACTAGTAAAATATATAAAAACTGATTTTCTGGTTTTCTCAAGTATTATCAATCTTAGGAGATTAAGCGTTCCCTCTAGAATGAAATTTCGTTTTTGAGAGCCTGTACAGCTATATACTTTTCAACATATTGTCATTTTAACCTTTAAAGGCATAGCGATGTAGACCTGCATATCGCGCGCGTATGCTTAAAACCTCATATCTCTTTATGTACCAACCTTTGTAAATTTTTTTTTTTAATTTTAATTTTACCAAAACTATTTTATTGTTTCCGAACGCAACTAGAATCTTTTGCACTTTATTTCTTTATCTGTTGCAATTTTCACTGTCGGTGCCTTATCTGAGTACAATTTCATTTTAACGGGTATTACGAATTACGAATATTTCTGTAAAAAGTAATAAAAACGTACAGGAGAAACTGTTTTCGGATAGAAACAAGGTAAGAGTAACGAAAAATATAAGAACGAACATTATAAGATTCGTTCCTAATAGCTGTTTATACATCTGTAAGGCATCTTTAGTTTAACTTAACTGAGTATGTTACGTACAGTCGTCTCTTTCTGAATAAAACATTCGATAATACGAACCTCTCGCTAATTCGAAGTATATGCTCAGCCCCTAGAAAAACTCTTGATATTTCGAACTAAAACAATATGTTTTGATATACTCAATGTTTCGTAGTAAAATCGGTGGCTGACCAGACTACAACACGTGATAATACGATGTTATCTTATAAAGCTCTCGACAATTCGAACACTCACTTCATGTAGAGTCTTGTAACAAACAGGTTGGAGCTTACTTGTTTTGTGTTGTATTGTCTCTCCCCTGTTACGTAGTCATTTCGAGTACCATCTGTCTGTAATCCCTTCGTGTTTCTCGCTTTCTCAACCAAAAATAGTCTTTTATTTCTTTCCTTCTTAAAGTGGACAATAGATCGGTCGCACTTGTTGTCAGCCATCCATACTTTTCGTTTAGCACGTGGCCTTGCTACATATGTATTCGGAAAGGATGGTCCACTATTGTGAAGAGATGCGTAGGAGGGTGTATTTTGATGAGAGTGACATGATGATTTATGACTCATCTGTGTGACTTATGGCATGTGGCACCAAATAGGGCATGGGCTGGGCTGGACACTGCCTTGAAGAATCAGTGGTGTTAGGGACAGTGTCTGAGGGAACCGATAATAGATTAAATATATTCTTAAAGATAACAGATTTTTTCGCGTCAAAAAAGATTAATTATGTACAGTATGTATCCCTTTAATAATTGTTTTTAATACATTAATGTATTCGTTTAATACCGAACTTTTAACTTCTGTATAATATTTATACTGTATAATATGTACTTTTAAAAAATACTTTAAAATAAATTTATACATATGTACAATTGTTTTATTACTTAGTTTCAAATTTAAATGTGTTAGAAAAACAATTACTTTTCGTATATTTTGGGAGCTTTTTCTTACCCTCTTGATAATTCGAACTCTTGATAGTTCGAAGTTTTTCATTGGTCCCTCATTCTCCTATTCAAATTATCGAGAGTCGACTTTATTGTTCTCGCTTATTTTATTACTAAAAAGGTCGTTCTGCCATCATAAATTGTCAATACATGAGTGGGAAATTAAATTTTTATCATTCCTCAAAATGGTATACTTAACTGAAATATATCATTACTTCCGATCCTGTATTTTTTTTCAATGGAGTTATTTTTACGATTCCTGAGGAACACAGGATATAATTCTCTACACAAATAGATAAATTTAAAGTATAAAGTTTATATAAAGCTCTGAATAATTATATATATAAAAAAAGATCTCACATTCCAAAATTATTTGAAAATAATAATACCTAGACTTAAGCAGATGAGGAGTGTAAAAAAAAAATGATTGGACTGATATATTACAAGAAATATTTTACAGCATTCCGTTGAGTTCTAAATTCTCTTTAGGATCACAAACATACAGTCAACTGTAATTTCAAACAATGTATCGGCCATTCGAAAAAATATAAATTGATGATCATTGCTGTACCACACAATTAAAATAGGATTCACCGCTATACAGAAAATTATTCCTGAAAAGCTGCATATGAAAAAAAATTAGCATCACTGACGCCATTACACATCTTGATGCTATAGATCTGTATGAAAAGGTATGAAGATCTGTATGAAGTATTTAAGTATACAGTAGATAAAATACGTTGTCAAATACTCTGCCAAGGGTAATCCGTAAAAAATAAATGTGCGTGATTCTCTTAAACCTAGGCATAAGGCTACTCGACCGACTGCCGTCTTTCGTCTAAATCAATGGTCTACAAACTTTTTTGCTTTATAGAACCCTTAGAGCTGTAAGGTCTTTTTGGAGAGCCTTGTGTGTGTTCCACATGAATATATCTTAAAATATTTAAAGTTGATCAATATATTATAAGTAATTCATGTAAGAACAATTTTAAAAAATATTGTAGTTTTTATTAAAAGTTTTTAATGTAATTTTAATATAATTTGCTCCTTCTCTCATTGAAATTTTCTGCAGTAGTATTTCATATTCTCCGTTTAATTTGTTCTTGAAGCCACTCAACTACTGAAAAATATTTTTCAATTGAATACGCTTTTCTGAAGGGCATTATAATACTTATAGCTGTGCGAGAAATCCTGTGTACTTTGCATAAATTTGCAGCCTAAAATTTTTGCTTTAATTTAGGTTTTAACGTCGAATCTGTTGTTATGGCGATAAGTTTTTCCCTCCCCTTTATTATAGATGGGTTTTTTTCCCCACAGATAAAAAAAAGACACATTTTCCAATTGAAAACTATTTTCTGTAAAACATTGTACCTACTAACGAGTATAAAATTTCAGGGAACACAGGATAGTAAACAAAATATTCACAATCTAGTATATATAGGCAGTACGTATAAAAAAAAGTTTTAATATTCTTTTATTATATTATAATAAAAGTTAAAAAGTGTTACTCGATAAAGTTATATATTATACATAAATAAAGTTTTAAGTTTTTAGGACTGGGACGAGCTTTAGATACTTGTAGCTTTATAAACTTCATAGGGAGCGTGAATCCATTTTGCATACACATTTATCATTTTCTTTCCGACTTTTTGAATCTCTTGGAACCCCTGGGTATGCCTTGTGGAACTCCAAGGTTCCATGGAATACAGTTAGAAGCCACTAGTCTTAATGAATACTGATGGTGTATGGTGATAGGCTTAATTCTAGACACGGACAACGGACATTGCTTAACAATGCAATTTTGCCACCGTTTTCAGTTGGCCTATAATTAGAAATTTCCAGTTTTTCGGATACGTCCGGGATTAACATTTGACGATTCAAATTATTCGGATCATTATTTTCTTGAGGCCGAGTCAAGAACTAGACGAGAATTAGACCTTCGGAAATGGCAAATATTTATAAATTATAGCAGTTGTGCATTAAATATCAATTACATTTTTAGCGCTTTTAATAATTCTGGAGGACAGACGATAGTCAAAAACTGAATTTACAGTTATTTCTATTATTCATAATAGAAGAAATATCTTTACTTCGTATTGTAAGATATTTAGCTCTATTTAAATTTTATTTTCTTTATTTTGAACTAATTTTTAACTGACTTTATATTAGTTATACAGTAGTCATAGATATTGTTTAGGTTGAAAATTCTCTTCCATATATTATTATCGTCTGCTTTAGTCCAAAATATATAATTCCCGTAACTCTATAATTTATCTGATTACTTAATTTATTTTTGCTGAAATACAATCGTTTGTTGTTAAGTTATGTTATTTAAGTTGGCATCTTTTATAATTATTCTAAATATTTTTTTTTCAGTCAGAGAAAAGAATTGTAATGCGTTTTCGACACTGTTTAAATTTAATATATATTTAATTTTTGTGTATTTTCAAGATATTATCATTCATTTGGAAATCTTTTTGATTAATTGAGTGATTATTTAAGAATAAAAGGCGTCCGTGTAATAAAATTTGGGCCACTATCAATCACAATCTTTTCAAACTCTTAAACTCTCTATAACTACAACAAACAACTTCCCCAAAATGGTCAAAAGTACCTCATCAATTAGAAAATTAGGTCTGATTTTTATTATATTTTTTTAAAGATCCTGTTCAACTTTATGCAAGAGAAGATTTAAAATTCTTTGAAGCATTACGGTGAGTCATGATCTAAAAAAAGTTTGTGTAATTCTAATTCGGTAATTTCTCCTTTATAGTGTCTGTGAATGATAAAACAGATATCGTGGTAAAAGAAATGTGAAATTGTAATCAAAATATATTAGTGTTAAATATGCATATTCATTGTATTAAAAGAAGTACAGTTACGCAATAATTTCTTGATATGAATTATTAGTCATAATATGAATGGTTCAAGTGCAATAATTCTAATATGGATTAAAATGATTTTTAAAAATAAGCAATTTCTCCTTAAATGTAAATTTGTTAACTATTAGTGAAATAGTTTTATTACTCTTAGTGATTTTAAGGATTCATATGATGATTTTTAAAATATATGAGATATATTATTTTAGTATTTAATTCGTAGGTGTCTGCTGAAGTATTTTATAAATACTATTTTCCTAAGAAATAACATATTCATTCCAAATTTTTTAAAAATTCTTTTGTAAATATTTGTTATATAAATATTTATGAACATCTGTATTTATGTTTTTGTGTAAAAATATTTACAAATATTTTTAAATAAATGCTTAACATACAAAAACCATAAAGAAGAACTCCCATACATTGGATATATAAACGACGTAGTATATATACTATTTTATATTTTGTTAATAGAATAATTCATAATTATTCCTTTTAAAAAGGTCATTTAAAAATTTTCCTGAGTGTAGGGACTTATGTAATCGATTTTATAAATTGATACATAAAAAAATGTAAACATTAAAGTAATTTTTGAGTCAGAATAATAAATAAAAAATTTGGTACGAAAGTGTTAAGAAATTCGTAACAAAAAATTCATTGTACTTTCTCACTATCATGATTTATGCTCATGAAAGCTCAATAAGTCGAAAATGATGTAACAAGATAGCACTTGTGAAGGATTTAATATGGAATATGATCACCGTTGACAACAATACAGCTCTCACAATGCTGCTTACGAGGCTGTTTACAAGGTTTTTGGGAAGTACATCCCATTCCTCCACTAAGGTTCTTCTTGGTTCCGGAAGTGTTCTGGGTGAGAGCTGACGAACTAAAATTGCTGCCTAGAGCACCTCCACGCTCTATGAGATTCAGAATAGGAGACTTGGGTGGTCACTTCATCTTCTGAATATCCTCAGTCTTGAGGTTCATCGATCACCCATGTGAACCAAATTTATCATCCTTAAAAGGAAATTGGGTGCCAGTTGCCCCTCTTAAAAGCCTCACACATCGCTTTAAGATTTCATTCTTGTACTCTAAAGGAGTCAAGATGTCTCCCTGAAAGACGTGCAGTTCTGTGCGGTTGTCCAACATCTCACTGTCCCAGACTATGACGTTTTCGCAGGAAAATGATGAAAGGGATTTCATCAAATCCCTAAGGGAGAGGATTAATTCACACAAGATGTTAAAATAACATCTCTTTGATGTAAGTAAGTGATTTGATCAAATCCCCGAACTGTTTTAGTGAAATAATGAAATGAACAAGTGTCAGCATTTGTAGAGCTCTGTTTTCGCTTGTTACTACTCCCTTTTACCCCCTCTCCTCGTCCATGCCAGACAGCGCCAGGCTTCTGACGTGAAGCAACAAAACAAAATGACCTTAATATCATTGTTTAGTTTTATTTAGTTATATTCTTTGCATTATTATCTTTCGATTGATACATCACTTTTGTACGCCTGAAAATTAGAAACTGGATAAAGCTTAAATTGAAAAATGTAAACAAACAAATTAGGTAATTCGACCACGCCCTCTTCATAGATAAAAAAAAAGCTTTTTGATAGTAAGAAAAAGCTATTTTAAAAAGGGAAATAGTAACTGAAGAAAAGGTGTTACAAATAAAGCAGGATATTTCTGAAGTACTACATTAATGTATAATTTTTAAAAAAAATGTTTGAAATTCCACTACAAATATACTTTTTTTTAAAAAAATACCAGCTTTATTATCTAATTATTTTGCAAACTAATTTCGAATAAATAATTTGCTACTCAATGATTATTGTTGTATTAATTGCTCTACTTTTAATAATGCACCCTATTTGCTAAATGAACACTTTTAAATTGACAATTATTCATCATTTCACTGGAACAGGTTAGGGATTTGATCAAATCTCACTTACTTTCCTTGGAGAAATCACCCTACAGAGTTCTCATTTTAACATCTTGCGTGAAATGATAATCTCCCTTAGGGATTTGATGAAAGCTCTAATTTAATCATTTCCCTGCGACAACTCCACCATTTCCATTATGGTCCACTTCCATGATGATGGAGGGGTGGTACCGGAAACCTGGTTTCCCTCTCCTTATGGCAATACGTCGAGAATGAGCATTCTAACTGAATATCTTCTCATCATAAAGAAGACATAGGCCCACTACTTCTGTGTCCGAGGATGATGTTGTTTGCACCATATCGGGTTATTCTGTGACATGTGGTGAGTGGGGTGTAGACTATTGGTTTCTTGGCATAAAGCCCTGCCTCATTAAGCCAGCAAAAACGAAATTGAGGTACCAGAAGCAGCAAATAGCTCATTTGAGAATTGAATCTTGGGCGCCATGTAACTGTTCTAATGGTTATTGTTCGGTTCTCCTGTTACTAGCTCCTCTTATCTAGAAACTACATTTTTCGAAGCACAATGAGCCATCTTGCTATCTCAGCTTGGGCTTGGCCTAACACCATTCTCCAAAATGCTATCCATTTTAATTCATTCAAACTTTGTCCATGTACCATTGTTTGTAAAAATTTCAGAAATAATCGTAAACTTTCAGAAGCACGAGCACAATCAAAATCGCACAGAATCATGTTTAAAGCAATCGTCTTATCAATTTTCGTAATTTACATAAAATAAAGCTCTAATTTGAATTGATAATTAAGAAAAGCCTCTTTTCTTTATTATGCTTACCATTCATTAAAAATGCTTCCATAGCTTTTGAAATATTTTCGAAAATATGTTTGTTCTTTAACGTTTGTACACACTAGTGTACATTTAATTACCCATGTTATACGCACTCTTGTAAATTTAAAAAGTTTTCAAAGAATATAAACAAGTCATAGAAAAGAAAGTGTATACTATCGATATTTTGTGGTCTATGAATTCTCACTTTGAATTAGATACTTTTTTATCGTCCTTTTAAACAATTACTCGATGTTACAATAATTTTTTCAAAAAACTTTTTCCTGTAATATTTAATTTATTTAATATATATAGTCATTTACTATTTTTGTAATGTATCTAAAATCATTAAAATGTTATTTTAGAGAAATGTTTGAGCAATATTTATTAAGAATTCAATTAAATTAAGATGTTTCAAAATTATATATTTGTGAATAACGTATTCGTTGTAATCCCATTATTTATTGATGGTTCTGAGGAACCAATATTTTCAAAGGAAGAAAGAGAAAAAAGAACTACTTAAAATGAGATCCAAATTTTGAATATAATAAAATATCAAGCCCATTTTTTAAAAATAAAACGCTGCATTTTTAAAAGGTGTCAGATAATTAGATTTTGTGAGTATATAATAAAACCGATATTTTTAAGTCGAGAATAAATTAAATCCATCAAAATAACAGGTGATATTTCATGAATTCCGGCATAGATAAGTTTTTAAAATTCCCTAAAATAGATTGAATTGATGGCTAAACTATTTATATCAAGTAGTGAGAATTATTCGGAAGTCTCGCGTGAGACCATCAAAGGTGGAAAATTTAGGTTTCATCTTTAACCTGTCAAAATTGATAGTTTTGAATGAATTTAGATTTTTTTGAAAGACACAGATGCTTGCATTTTTGTTCGAATATATTTTAATTAATTTTATTAATAATATTTCATCTCAGAATCAATACTTCTTTCAAAAATCCGTACAAATAAACATTGATTTTGTAACATAATTTTTTCCCACTGTCTACCGCAATTAAGATTTTTCGTTCTGATAATTCGAAGTAACTATACTTCTGCTTGAAACTTATCTTATTCCTTTTTTATTCTTTTGCAGCAACTTTTTCCCTTTTGATTAATTGGGTTTGAACCTGAAATTGATTGACTAGATCAAAGAAAACCAGTTTCATTTTTTAAAAACCATTGTTCAGAGTAAACAGGGAAACTGCTCACTAATTATATCTTGGAATGTACTTTCAAGTTTTAGATAGTCAAGAGCCTAAAAAAAATGTTGAAAAATGTTATTCTCATAAAATTGTACTATTTAAATCTAAATTAACCAGTTTAAACATAAGTCATATTTGATGCTGCTGCCTTATAAGATTAAATCACTGTTGCCATCAATGCTCCTTTTCCGCTTAAGCTGCATTCACACCAAGGCAGTCAGCGTCGAGCGTTGAGCGTCTAGCCAGTCAGAGACTTCATATCGCCCGAGATTAAGTCTCTGATTGGCTCGACGCTTAGCGCTCGACGCTGACAGCCTTGGTGTGAATGCGGCTTTAGGCACACTAGGCACGTGCCTTGGGCGCAAAAGACTTAAAGGTGCAACAAATTGAAGGGCAAAAAACGAGAAAAAATTAAAATTACAGCGAAAGTACAACGCCTAGCGAGTCATGATAGAAACATTTCTACTCTTGAGAGAATAAAAACTGAAATGAAATCTATTATAGAAAATGAAAGGCTTAACAGTTTGATGTTGTTATGCACTCAGAATGATATTACCATGGAAATGGATTGCAACGATGTTATTAGTCGTTTTACATTCATCAAATCTCGAAGAAAACCTTTGTTGTACCAGTACAATGACAGTGACTTAACAAAGATTAAGGATGTGTAAAAGTAAAAGATAGTAAAGCGATAAGCGATGAAAAAGAGGATAATTAACAAGTTGAAAACAGTCAATACAATAATGTATACTCTACACTGAAATTGCAAACTATTTCATTAATTTACTGTACTTATTTACAAAAGGGTGGATGGTGTCGTAAAGTAAGAAATGACCGAGAGTGGCCAAACCATGCCACTCTACTTTCCTTATGATTGCCTGTCCAGGACAAGTAGGGACAATAGATGGTGGTGAAAGGATAAAGAGTTACGGGAAAATCCTTTCCAATCCAAAACTGACAATGTAAGAACTGAAGGAGGGGGAGGGGGTCTCTGGAAATAGTGGGAGGGGGGCGTAACAATTTGAAGTACCTAGGGTGCCGGGGAGGTTAAAAACTTCCCTGGTTGCCATCCCAAAATACTAAAAAAAAAGTTTCTTCATATTTTAACATATATAATTTTGAACATTTTTGAAGTTAAATTAATGAAAGTTAGTGGGTAAAATTCATGACAGTCATATGATAAAGACAATCCCGTGTTCTCCACTGAATTCAAAACTGACATTAAACGCACTTGTTGTCCTAATTGTAAAATTTAGATGAAATTTCAAATTCCTTAAAAAAGTATTCCAAAAAAACATTTAATCAAAAAGATTTTAAAATTAAAAAAAAAATCCAATTTTATATATGTATTTTTAAACCAAGTGTATTTTGCTTACTCTCGGGCGTTATTATTGTTGAAGAATATATACTTTTTAAAAGAATATATGTGAAGATCAAAAGTTGGCAACAATGAAAAGCATGAACTGATAAGCTGGAAACGCATGTTTGCAGTTTTCATTCGATTATGACGTCACACGAGTTTATAAACTGATTGGTTGGAAACACGGGATTGTCTTTATCTCATGCGACTATAACGTCATATGAATTTAGCTCATTTAACAGACCAAAATGTGGAAAAATCTTTTGTTAGAAGAAAAAGCAAACTGGACGTTTCGTCGTAGGAATAATCCAAAGGCAAACGACCGCTTTCTACGTAAGATCGCTTCAAGTCATATTTTTGACGTCAGATCCGTGCTTCAGCGGGGAGGCCCATATCATGACAAATTGTTTTCCGTAGGCCTCATGGGGGTGGATTGTTTACAACGAACTTGCTATTGTGTCATTTGTCACGTTACTTA